>JABSTT010002253.1:0-49437 GCA_013339685.2 Hyalomma asiaticum | reverse complement strand
ATTTGGCGTTTCTTTGTTTGCTCATTTTTCTTTTTACAGTAAGGGAAGTAAATAGTTGTGAGAGATGCCCTCCGCTGTGCCAAGCCAGAGACCTTTTATTTCTTTGTGCCAGACGGAGCACACCGTGTTGCACAGTAACCACAAGTGTATGATACAATGCAAATATATCCGGAAGTGAGCGATGCCGCTGTTTCTTTTTTTCGGCTCCTAGAGTTGTAAAGTCAATGTAAAACAGTTCACAAAGAGCCTGCTGACAGCTGAGCATTATTACAATGAATAAAGGATGCACAAATGGATACAAAGATCTTATCGCTAAATAAAAACGAACATTTGAAGCAGACCTCGCATTGGGCACGCTGAATTGATGGCCCCCTACATGGTGCGGGGTCTGTCGGAAACTGCTGGAAGCACACATGAAACCGGTATGCTGAGCCTTACACTGTTAAAGGGCCCATGACACCAAAATTTCAAACCCGATATGTTTGTGTTGTTTGGTTGTCGAACATCTGAAGGCACTTGTGGCCAAGTATTAACGGCGAACGTTGTCGTTAAGATATTTTAATATGTATTTAAAGTGACCAGAAATGCTCATCTGGGTTTGCGGCACCTCGCGACATCGTCACTAGTATGACGTAGTTTGTGGGCCATCTGTGACGTTTCACTTTTGTAAGTTGATATCGTGACGTCACAGAGAGACAAGGGCGCGCCGCGCTATGGCCTCCGAGCGTGGCCTCCAAGATCGGCTCTCGCCGATCGCGAGAGCCGATCTTGGAGGCCATGGAATACTCAATCTGGAGGCCATGGAATACTCAAGCCGATCTTGGAATACTCAATGTCATAATGTGGAAAAAGCCGCCAATTAAAAACACGCTTCCCCCACATGGAAGGTGCTTGAAAGTTTAGCTTCACAATGCGTCCCAGTGGGCCTTCCTTATGCTCAACATGCAGCTTTAAGTGCATCCCTGTTTAAATATCAACTCTCATGCAATGTCAGATTTTACTAGTACAGCAGCTGATGTCAACTCTTCTTAAGAATGGACGAATTCTTGCAGGTGTCATGACTAGCTATACTTAAAAATCATTGCACTGAAAAAGCTATAAAACTTTTGCTTAGCTTGCCTTTTCACACAGCACATGACTTACCTCTGTTTTTGTGGTGAGCAAGCTTGCACAAACATTCAGCATACACTTTTCCAGTTTTAAAGATTTTATTTTCACTCACAAATAAAAAACACACAACCTATAACCAATACTGCATTTCCAAATGTACAAATGATCAATATTTTTAAATGTGCAAGTGAATCCTGCACTCTTGACAACATGAGAGCTAAAAAACAAGAGATAAATAATTAAAAGGGAAAAATAAAAGCAAGGGATAAGAAATAATGGGAGGAGACCCGCTGTTTTGTTATGCCTCAGGAGTGTCACTGATATTTGACCAGAATTAATCCATAATGAAGCGGAATGTGCTTCATCAGGCCTTCACAATGAGGGGGCTACATTTTTTTTACGGCTCACATGAAATGTTCAAATAAGCTACATCACCCGGGCATGAAGTGCATGTGCAGCTGTATGCTTACTCCATAAGAGCTACCGTTTGGGAGTTCATACGGTAGACGATGAAAACTCGAAACAGTACGACAGAAATGCATGGAAAAGTATGAATAAATAAACAACACAGTAATGATGTTGTTCCCGTTGAATATTCCTATTGTCGGTGTTTCTACGGCACTGTTTTGAGCTGCCATCATATGCCTACTTTATCCATAACAGTCCCTACATGCACAATAAAAGATATCCAAGGCAAAAATATTCTCATAATAATAGAACTTTTCCTAAACACATGCGCAATCAGAAAATGGATTGCCAATGTTATATATGCTAAGGAAAAAACTCAGCCAAAAGGTGTGCCTGTGTGTGCCCACGTTGTAGGGAAACAACACTGTCAAATACGTGGTAAAGGTAAAAAAAAAACATACTTGAAAGCTTGGGAGGTTGTCAAAAACCTTGCTAGTCAGGAATAAAAACAATTGCACTCTTTAGTTAAGAGAAAGAATAAGACACCAAAGAAGTCCATGAGAACAAAGAATGTTTATGGAATGTTATTCTGCTTATCAATAATCTTTTGCAGCTAGTCCAACAATGATGAAAGCACTCTTATTTTGCACAGTACACACTGTTATTGGCATACCTAAGGGAGGTGGTGGCTGTTACTGCATGAGGGTGGCCAATCCTCCTCTGGTAAGGGAGTGCATTACATGTAACGCACTCCCCCAATTTGGCACGATAAGTTACAGCACTAAATTTTCATCAATCATGTCAGCAGTAATGAAGGCAGTTAGAATACTGAGTAAGAAGAATAGTAAGAGGACGCGGTAAAGAGAAAAGAAAAAGCAGGAGTTTTTGAATGTATCAAGCAACACTGGTCCTGGCCTTCTTCCTGATTAAAACAAAGTTCTCAATCCAGTGCGGTGCAAGTGGGAAGTGCCTACAAGCAGCAATTCTACAAGAACATTCCCTGCCCACTACGCCAGCCCAGCGCTTGCACCAACAGAAGCCAGATATGTGCATTGAGTAGGAAATGTTGGAAATTGTATTTGCACTTCAGGAGTTTCACTAGTATGCATTTGGTCAAAACACAAATGCACTAATGGACCACAATCAACGGCAGTCCTTCATCAACAAACCTCTTGATAAGGAGCCATGACAAATGCAGATCCTGATACAATGTAAAGCATTTACACATCACAGCTAAACGTTGCATAGGCAAAGCACATGTTGTTCCTGACATGTTGAGGCCATTCCTCCTCGACACAATGAGAAGTCACAGCAAGGTTAATGTCAGTGCGCTTGAATGGATGAAAAGTACTATACAAACTGAAAGTTCCACAGTGCCGGATGTAGCAACACATACCCTTATAAGTGCTATCTACAAACTGCGGCAGACGAGTGGAAGGTATTTTCAGGCGAGGTCAGAATATACGTTACGAGACTTTCCCCGCAATGTCCCTTCAAATCAGTCTACCTTCTATGTCCCACTCCACTTTGAAGGCATGTGTACCCCCCCCCCCGCCCCCCGCACCCTTTTCTTACTCATTTGGCAATATGATCAGGTTGGCAATGTGAGTGTAAATTTGCTTCACAGTCTGGCTTTACGAAACAACACAGCACTGACAGCAAAGACATTCAAGAGCCGCGGACAATGTCAAATGTGGTTCGAATCTTTAAATACATGGCACAAGTGTGACAGCGGCACTGCCCAAACAGACTACCATAAAATCCTGAGCAAGTGGTCCCCTCCCCTTGCAAGAGATAATACGATAAATTTATGGGGAGGGCGCCTTATTCGGTCATGAGCCAAAATTCAGAATGACGGCAGGTGCCAGAGGTAAAGAACAAAAAATAGGTCATTTCATGAATATCTGTAGAATAGATGCATTTAATGCTTTTATTTGATGTCATTGTTCTTGAAGCTGCCAAACGACTCCTTAAACCAGACGCACGAGTTGCAGGCCTGTGTGTTCGAGCAGCCCCGAACATTAAAGTGACACTTGCAACTGATGCGGCTCACATTCATCCATTTTATTAGAGCAACCTGGAACTAATCTAGCTCACTCTAGTCCTATGAAAATGGCAACTCATAAAGGCTATCACCTCCGATCTATAGTCATGGATGGCTATGCACATGAGTATGACGCTGTGGTGCTGGTATTGTCAGGCATTGAGAAAAATGCAGTTAACAAATTTCTTTTTCTTATAATTTATTGTGGAATTTCTTGAAAAGTTCATGCGATCGGTGGTAAACAGGGCTTAGAAAGGGGTGGAAGCACTTGCTCGCAGAATAGGATCAATTTTGAATCTCTCGAAAAGGGAGCAAAGCGCTTTCTCAAGATTTTATGGTAGGAACAAAACAGGTTAGAAATACTGATAGGTAGGGTAGCAGTGCTTTTGTACTAGAGATAGAGCACAGAATAAAACACTTGTGTGGGTTAAAACAAAATGGCACTCCAAAGTTCTAGCGTTAGGTCAATCAATGAAGTTATCAGTGAAGACCTTTATCGGGTGGTTGCATATTTCATTGATCATTTCCCATGCTTGGCATAGGTGATCCATGGCTTCATAAGTCATTGTCGTGAACATCAGCTGTGCCATTATTGTTGTTCCTTTATCCGTCGTCGTCTCGAACAGGTGAACTCTGCAGAAACAATAAAAAGAGTTCAACATTATGGGCTGCCAAGAATTATGAAACTCATCAACATTTCACATCTTGTCCACCAAAACTGATGTGTTCAGCTAGGTGAATTCAGCACGTAATTTGCTGAACTATACAAATGAAATGCTCCATTGATGCGTGACAATAATCCATGACACCATACCGCCAGCCAGTGTGTAAGCTACCACTATGACACGTTGAAAAACAATATGTTACACACTACAGTCCATGCTGACATTCACGGACCTCTGCTCCACTGAACAGATGCATACCAATGTACAGAATTAAAATTGCCTCACCCATGCAATGCCTGAAAATGAAGGGATGTCATGAATGGGACACCAGCATTCCATCTGTACCACACTCAACAGCATGCACACTACTACGTGCACGCACGCCAAACTTAAATGTTGTCCACCCATGCAGGACATCCTGCACTATAGGCTGGTTAGCTGACTTATGTACACAAAAATCCTTGAGACATAACCTAAGACTTACTAGTCAGTCAACAGCCACTTTAAACGCTGTAATAATGAGGCAATTGGTGGGTACACCTAATGAAAGATGGTGTAAGGTGCACTGGCAAGGGCACAGTGAAGAGAACCAGACAGTAAAAATGCCAGCTCTCAGAGGGTGCAAATGTGGCAGAAAACAAGGCAGACAGCATAATAACGGTCATTTATGCTCGTGATTCAATGCAGCTATCATTAACAAATTTTTCATTTAATGAGACAGCTAACTGTGAAAGGCTTCACATAAATGCGTACTTGAATATAAAGCTGATTTATTCCACCTTCTAAACGGAATTACTCAATATAAACTTAGCATTAATGTTGCTTCATAAACGAGTAAATGTGCTGTGCGACATTCAAGATAGTTTATTTGTGCATTCACATTCACTTTGAACACAACCCCAATCAGATGCACCCAGTCTCAAGTAGTTTGTCTGGCAGTTTGTACAGGTGTGTGTGCAATTATATATTATTTGATGTAGCTATACAATATACACCTGCCCAAAAATGAGAATCTGTGACTTATACTGTTTACTCTAGGAGTTGCACTTTGCAGGGGGAAGCAAGACACGAGTATCCGAACAGGATTCTTAGCAGCAATTAGGTGATAAATGCTTGACCTACTCCGTCTATTAGATACCTGTGGATTCTGACAGTGGGCTCGGCCCTGTACATTGGCATGGAGTGAATGCTACAAAAGTTATTTGCGGTCCCCTGAAAAGAAGCAATTTACCTTCTGAAGTATAGTTTGTAGGACGCGATGAACAATTTTTTTATATGCAACACAAACTAAATATCCTTTTGTCACCTGACAAGACTCTCACCTCCAGTGAGATGTGCAGGTGCTTCTGCTCGATTTGGTGGGTTGTCATAAATGCCTTTGGTTGTCCTGCGTGAGAATGACAGGCATTAGGCTTCAACATACACTGCTTGCAGAACCAAGAAAAAAAACCACCGTGCGTAAGGAATGTTTAAATTAAAAGGATTTCACATCTAAAGGAACGCTGAGTGGTCGCCATATATTAATAGGGATGGCATCAGTTCACTTCAGCAACTCAAAATGAATTATTTCGTGTGCACAGATGTTATACAATGGGCGGTCTACTTAAGGCAAAACGTATGTCGCATCTTTTCAAGTACTCCTTGTGTTGCAAATGCAAGGTGGTGTCACCATGCGTTAATTTTGAACTGTCTTTCTCACTGTAATTAAAGCCGCTTTGTAGAAGGATAAATATATTTTCGTATTTAGAAGTACTGTATGATTAGATGTAAGGAATGTTTAGTGACGTTGCCGAGTCGCGAACTCATAAACAATAACAACAGATTTGACTTTTGTCCAAATAAAATTGCCGGCCTAAACGACGCCTTTTACAAAGCGTCACTGACCTTCACGTCTTCTATTAATCTTAATAAACTACATTAACTTGGCTGGAGTGACTGCCGATAAAAAACGGTCTCTGAATGCATGCATTAAACGAGAGCCACCGTGTTAATGCTTTCCCCGCGGCTTCTGAACTCAAGAGCCACATTTATATTACGCGAGGTTCGCCAGGAACGCGCTAATTTCATGAACAAGTCGGAGCAGAAAAAGACGCACACTTTCACCGACCCTGTTTTACAAGAATCGAAACTTACCCAGTGAGACGTGATTCACGGTGCTGCGGCCGAAGCATGTTGCTTAGTGTTGCGCACAACGACACCTCAAGCCAGGCGTTTCTCAGCATGCACGCCCGGCTCACGGCTGTCTGTAGCCGATAAGGCGGTATCACTGCATGGTATCACGTATCCGCCGCGGTGTCACTGGTTCTCTTGGTTGCAGGCTCCCGTCGCAGCGCCTTTCATGTCTGTACTGCGTAGTACATCTTGACGCAAAACACTTAAGTTGACTAAGTCGCACAAGAATTTCACGCCACTTCAGCGGCACGGCGTCAATGCATGAGGCAGTGAAGCATGTCAACAAACCAACAAAAACCGCGAACTTTCAGAAAATGGCGCAACAACACCCAACGTTGGAACAAAACACCGGACGAAGTGCGGAGGCGCGGAGGCGGCAGAAACCGCCGGCTGTCGTTCCCGTCGTTCGTTTCGCGGGTGAGGGAGAGGCGACTAGAGGGAAGGTCTGATGAGGGAGGGAATGCGCTCAATGTTGAAGGCCTCCTCCTCGCGTGGAGAGACTTCGCCGACGTCGCAGAGGCACCGGCACCTTTTTTCGCGCCAAAACGAAGAGCAGCCGCATATAAACGTTGCGTGCGCTAGGAGCCGCATACATGGGGCCCCAGCCTGCCGCCTCATGATTTGTCACGCTTAGCGGAGTTACAAAGCCCTCCTATATGCGGCACATTGCGACTGAGTGGAAATGTGCCGTTTATGTTCAGGACGTTATACGGGACTTGACTAAGAGTGCAGTGGTGCACCAAGAGGGGTGGTTTCAGGTGTTGAAACTCCCCCCTTTCCCCCTCCCTTCTCGACACTGAGTCCCTACCCTCCCCATGGGACAGCCCCACTGTCTTTTGCTGAGAGTCCAATGTGTGCCTTCAATGGTTCTGTTGACATAATAATTGTAATTCATGAGGTGGCTTACGGATTTATCATTTGGCAACACTCATTGGAAGCATAAGATGTTAATTAGCTCTGATAATTTAGAACGTACCCAGGTCAATTTTTTGTACAAATGGCTTCACACGACTGCAAACTGGCTGGTATGTCAGCACCCTTATCACTACAAGGATGGACGAGATTGACTTTTTCTTTCAATTAAAAAAAAGCCAATTTCGCATCCCGTTGTAGTGGTAAGGGTGCCGTCATGCTGGTCAATTTGCAGCCATGCAAAGCTATTAGAGTGTGCCAAAGAGGTTGTGCACTTCCTTGCAGAAAGGCTTTTTGGCCCTGCAAAGTCCCATCATGGACTTTGGGTAAAATGCTGATGAACTAATAATAATAATAATAATAATAATAATAATAATAATAATAACAACAACAACAGTGGAGATATTATATTTACTTCACCTTTATTTGCTCCACTTGAAGCAAGGAAATTGCATATTTTAATAAGTGTCGCCCCCCCCCCTTTCATTTTGCCAAAATATAAGCCTTTCCAAAATCCTTGGTTCTGGTGTTCAAATTGGTATGGCGAATAGAGATGGCCTATCTCCCGTAGTGGAAGTGGCTCAGACGGGTATCCCACTTCTCACTGTTGTGAAAGGAGTAAGATATGCATAAATTTCTTGCTCGTGCAAGTGGCCCTTCATAGCACCTTGTATACAGTGCTCACAGAATGGAACACAACATGCAAAAATTGAATTACATCAAGAAAATGTACAATTGCTCAAAATAGCCACATTATGTTGTTATGGATCTCACGATATAAAGGTGACGTTGGTTCTGGCATACCTATGCAAGATAATATTACATTGTTTCCATGACATACACAGATGCATATACCATCTGATATGGAGCTGTACAGGACTGCATTTGGAGCACTCTTGTGAGCTGCAGTGTCTCAACCAATTATGACAGTTGGATACGTCACAATAAAACAAATTTAAAAAAATGCAAGACAGTGTTTCAGTTCATACACAACACTGGTCTTACATTACATATCGGACACGCACACATTATGAACTGTGCCTTAAGAGCAAGTCTATAAAAAAAACTGATGGGGCAATAACTGAAGACTGCAGAAAGAGAAGCACATGCACTGCTTAGGCCTAAATTAATGTTGCATTCCCATCTGTGAGTTCTGTACACTATATAGCTGGTTCTTCATGAAACAAAGCTACAGTGGCTTTGTTGCTACATAAGCATACAAAATCAGCTTCTTAAAACTAAGCACAATGTCTCCTTTGTCAACTTTGCTGCTGCTGCAACATGCAGTGGAAGTTGCTGAAGGTTTAGCTTTACAGTTCAGGCTGAATGCTTACAGACAGTAAACAATAGCGAAGGGACATGAGCTGAATATTGAAACTCTTATCTGTACATCTGTTACAGACATTTTGTAATGCAAACATAATTTTTCTTGTTCTGTTACTTGGTGTGGGCACATCCACTTACATAGTGTATTAGCTGTGGAGCTTCTCTTGAGGGAATGTCAACATTCATGTGGTACTATACAGTACAGTACTGCACAGCCTATTTAAGTGACCTATGACGTCCCTTTTGTTTTTGTTCAGCGTGCCCAATGTCCTCCTCTCTGTTTGATTTCTTCTATAAATTAACCTTCCTAATTCTGATGTCATATTTTTGTACGAAATCTATGTGTGAGGCCTTGTTATTTTATCTTTAATTTTTGGTGGCCTGATTACTTTCATCATTTCAGCCTGTATTAAATCTTGCCTCTTCTTTGTGTTTTTGAAGCTGAGTATGGTTTTTGATTGACTTCAACTACACGGATGTATATGCAAGACTCATTCTAAGTTAATTGGCCCAGTAAAGATTTTAATTAACTCTGGCAGCTTTCTAGGCAAGCAACACAGCATGTGAGAATCTTCTGCGTTACATATGACTTCCTAAATTTAAGAGCGCAAACAACACACACTGACACACCAACACACAAGAAAAATATAGACATCACTCAGCGCTCACTTCCAACTGTTTAATGCTCTTATTTACGTCCTTATTTATGCATGTTCAATAACAGGGTCAACATAGATGCCACACTCTAATCACACAGGAAGGATATCACACAGGCCATGCTCGTCATAATCTTAAATCTAGAAAGGAGACCTCCACAGAGAATAAAGAAATTGCAGGCTGTGATATCTGCCCTGTGTGATTAGATTGTGGCATCTATGTTGACCCTGTTATTGCTCATGCATAAATGAGGACCTACATGTGAGCATTAAAAAGTTACAAGTGAACACTGAGTGGTGTCTATACTTTTTCCGTGTGTGTTGGTGTGTGTGGTATGTGCTCCTAAATTTATGAAGTCATGTCTCACCAACTAGCCCAACAACAAGTTCTACTGAATTCCAAGTGACCGGTGCATGAAGTTTAGGTAACCATATAAAGGAAGCCTGTCCAGTTGAGAGACATTGTGATAAAAGGTATAAGGTACACCAACAACAAAAGAACGAGATGTTTCGACTGCCCAGGTGGGAGCCTTGTTCACAGTGAAAATAAGAATGCGTGAAATGAAGCTTATCTAAGATTACATTGTACATTGTTTAATATGCTCATGAGTATCTTAGTTGTCATGTTAATAAGTAGACAAAGCTCCACCTGTATGGGTAGTTGGTGAAGCACATCAAAGGTGTGCAATGTCTAACTAATAAGAGGGACAACAAAAGACGGGCAAGCACCGACTTACAACCAAATTTTCTTACCAAATATGGTAAAACACATACAAAAATGAGAAAAGAGAGGCATCAGTTATCATAAACAAACCAGATGAAAGGTCCCTTGTTTAACTGTACTCCCATAAAGTTTATAGGTAAACTGAAGTATATTAGCCTATAGTTTGCACCTACCTTCAAGGAAGTAAACAGTGCATATACCTAATTGTCCTCTTCCTTCACTGCTTCAATTGTTACCTGCACTGATTACATGCTTCAAGCACATTTGGCAACAGAGCTCGCACACAGTCCAAAAGAAGCATGTACGTTCTCACTTTGAAAAAAAAAGACATAGCAATAACAACAAAGAAAGGCAGATAATCAGAATATTGATTAAAAGACTATGTAATGTCCTGAAATACCACAAAAATGAGACAAATTGCAGTTCGTAGCAGGGAATTGTTATAAGTTACACAGGCAATTTCCATTTTTGCATCTAAAAGAGAATGAAAGCAGTGATATATATTGATTGACGACAAAACGTTGGTATCTGCATTCTGTTATATATCGTGTTACATATTTGGTACCACAATAAATGTGGATATACATGGAGGCACGGACGCTGAGTGTTCAGGAGCAGGACAGACCAATGAGCCAGGGCCCAGGTTATAGATGTGACATGCAAAATGTATGACGTTCACAAAGGAACAGAAGGGTTTTAGCGATGAAAGCAGCAGAGGACTTAATGAGAGAGATACTGGTAACAAGATCGTTGCACCATTTCTCGATGCTTCTTGTAAGACCCTTCGTTATTATTACAAACATTAACTCAACCAACGGCAAAATCCTCGAGCATCTGTGGAAGCTGTATTTTTTAAATTTAAGCTGTGACAATGGTCATCAGTCTGGCTTGGCGGACCTGGCTCTTCAGCGCGTTGTTTCACACAAGTGCTCCATATTATGAATGTGCAATTCCTTTGCAGGACACTGTGGCTGTTTGAACTACATACGATCTATCATCAGTTACGGTGCATATGACCCATGCTCTAGTCTTCACTGGCCGACCTCTGACGGGCTTTGTCCTTCTTTTAAGCTAAGCGAATAATTCAATTGTTCATCATTGAAAAACATTGTTCTTTGCCTCTTCACCTTTCTTTTTACCTCACAGCAACTGTTACAGGTTGCAGAAGCTCTAACATGCTGTTACTAGAGTCATTAGCACAGCAATGTGCATTTTGATGACGATGGACTGACATTCAGTCCTTGTAATAGCATGCTTCTATAATGAATTGCCACTTCTAAGTGTCAGAGGCTGTCTTCAGCTTTCTTGAGCACCACTGTTGAAGTTGTTTCTTTTGGATGTATCTGTCCTGGACTTAATGTTTTGCATTGGAAGTTACAGCTTTCCGGATTATTTGCCGGTGAATTGCGGTTCATTGTAGTTAATCAGAATGTTTGGTACCACGTGCCCTGCAAGGTGGGCCTTTGCTTCACTATTACTTTGAGTTAGTAGGGTTGAAGTGGTCGACACGCTAAAAGATGCTGTAGCAATCAAATGTGACCAAGAAATCCCTTTCCTTTCGATTTTTATACATCGACTATAAGTTGTTCCCCTATTTATGCACATTTGTCCTAGACGGAGAGAAACTGAGTACACCCATGGCTCAGGGTGAACATGATTTTGGCATAGTAGAGCAGTTTGGTCTTGAAGGTACCTAATCATACAAGGCATAGCACACACAAAGACTGGGACAAAGGGAGAAAGATGACACAAGTGCTAACTTTCAACAAATATTTTTCATGTTTGTTGAACGTTAGAACTTGTGTCATCTTGCTCCCTTCATCCCAGTCTTTGTGTGTGCTATGCCTCGTATGATTTTGGCATACTCTGTCATTAATTATGAAACCCTTCAGTTTTATGCATTTATTTTTAGTGAAATGATTAATGACCACAAGGTAGACTGTGCTCCAATATCCAGGATGCCATGAGCTGTGTTTCAGTTAACGCTTCACCTTAAAGAGACACTGGGGCAATTATTCCAATTAAAAAAGAGCTTGTTAATTCTCAAGAGCTCATTCGTCCCTTCAGGTAAAGCATATGGGCATGTCCTGCAGTGGCTGATATTGTACCCAGACTGGCAAGTTGATTACTTTCATGCATTCCCTGGAGTGTGTAAATAGCCAACTGTCAATCACAGACTGAATCTTTGTTTCAATACCATGTGAAGTTTTCTGCTGATTATTGACTTTAACTGGCCGAGTTAAATTGTTTCATCCTTGCCGTACCCTGCCACGGCAGATACTTGCTACTTTTAGAAACTGCTGTGAAGTGGTTCTGCTTCTTGCATGTGCTCTGTTTCAAAGCTTCACAAGCTTATTTGTTATGCTCGTATTGCTACCACTGCAATGTGTGAATTTGGTGGCGTCCATTTTTTGCAGCATCGTGTCCACTCCGTATACTCACAGACGGTCGATCTTTTCTAGAGGGGCCATTGGAAGCGTTCTTTTTTTTTGTGGTGCAGCTGAGCTGACCGTTCACACTGAGGTATATACAAAATAAAACAAACAAACAAGCGTTGAAAGGATGTGCGGGAGAGGGAGGGCTGCAGCCGGGCCTTGCCTAAAGAAAGTTTAAGGTATGAAAGGGGGTGGGGTGGGTGGTGGAGAGAGTACCGCGTAGGCTGAGCGAGAGGCATTAGCACGGCTGGGATAGAGAAGGGTGCGATTGAACGCCCGCACACGTGTTTCCGGCTGATGCACGGAAATTTCGGGGCGAGCGCGCGACCGTAATTGCCATGCCCTTCCAGTGGATATCACAATGTATACATGGCAGGCGCATCGCACCCACTCGTTTGCGCGATATCACATTAGTACGCATGCCTTTTTTTTAATAAGGGAAATGCCAAGTTTTCAAATGGCTTGGATCCTCAGAGCTTGTTGCATATCTGAGTGTGGACTGTAGGGCCGCACAGCCGTAACTGCTCGGTTCGTGCGGCCATGCAGGGCTTGCGTCGTTGCATAAAAAAAAACGTTCCAGCGATCGACAATAACATGCCGTCGTTAGTGCTGGACAGTTTCACTCTGATGGATGTGTTTGGAGGCACCCCGAAGCTTGCGTGAAAGCGGATACGCAACCGACGACTGATAAAAAAATGAGGAGCCGTACAGAGGTGCAAGCTGCACTTTATAGAACCATCGCCACGTCTTTCCTTCGTCGCCTGCCGACTTTCCTTACGCATCGATCCTTTATGGGCATTCCGTCTATCGAGTATCTGACGTTCTATGTTCGCTCGTGCGATAATGAACGCACAAGCGTCAGATTACAAGCCGATGTGCCCACACACGGGGCCGGCTCATCGTGAGCGCCATTTTCATGACTGCTGTCGGTGCAGTTAAGTTCTCATCGGAAGCGATTTTGTTGCTGCAAACAAAAATTTTGCCATGCAAATAGCGCGGTAGTCGTGTCGGGGAGCTGCAAACAGAAATGTTGTCGGTGCGCAGAGCAAAGTTATCGGTGTCGGACGGCGTCAAACAGAAGCGTTGTCGAAGCAAAACATAAACTTTGTCGGTGTCGGAGAGCTGCATTAGAAGTTACATGTTCCATATTCTCGTGCCCAGGCATGCTGCGCTGTCGCTGCTGGTCTTCGGTCTCCGACTTGACGAAGTAAGGCGAGGGGAGGGTTTCTGAAACGCGTTGGCAGACTTGACCGCGTTCAAGTCGGGCGCTTGTTTAAGCCGTACTTCAAGTCAAGCATCGGTTTCTTGTCAAGTCGCGTTCATGAATTCGGGGGTAAGTGTAAGAAGGTCATCATCATCAGCCTGTTTAGGTCCACTGCAGGACGAAGGCCTCTCCCAACGATTTCCAATCCACCCTATCCTGAGCGAGTTGGTTCCACTTTATGCCTGCAAACTTTTTAATTTCATCGCTCCATCTAACCTTTTGCCTGCCTCTGTTACGTTTTCCCTCTCTTGGTATAAGAAGGTGACGTTTTGCAAATTTTTCCTGTGGGTGATAGTGTGTTTTCCCCCGAGTTGTTTGCATAATGAATCTTTACCATGTCATAATTATGAGTACCAGTATGATTGCTGATGCCTGACAAGTGTACTGGCAACCGTTCAAAACTGTGTGGCATTACTCCTGCCTTGAGAAAGCACCATTTATATTTTCTCATCACGGTGCCCTACCATAAAATTTCAAGCAAGTGCCCCCCCCCCCCGAGCAAGGTGAAATTACTGGCAAAGTGTGGAAAAGTGGTAATGGGGGAGGAAGTTTTGGAGGGCTTTATTTTTTTACCTTAATCTTATAATCTCAACAGTTTGTGAGGGAAGTACATAAGTATTTCCTTGGTAGTGTTCTTTTCTTACTTTTGTACCCATTCCTGCAGTGTCTGCAACTAGAAAAGCAGTGTCTTTCAATAAATAAAGAAGAGAACATGGCTTACAAACAACTTGTTTGTAAAACATGTTCTTTATGGGTGAGCAGCACTAAGAAAAGAAAATAGTGGACTACCATGTATTTATTTTGTTATTGCCGGGCAGAGCGTGCAATTGCTATAATGATGCTTATGTGAATGGCTGTGCACTCTAATTGATCATCGTGCAACGATTCCTCAGGGCACACTTCTTCCTCCTGAACAACTGCACCACCAGGGCCATCTGTGGTATCCAAGCCATCTGGCTTGCATAGACCAGCTATGTCACACGAGGCAGTCACTTCACCTGGCCTTATGGTTGTCCCAGAACGTGGTAAGCTGAATGCCGCAGCTTTCACCTTGTGGCTAGAGCATACCCAGGCTCTACGTGCATAATAATGAAATCTTACAAAATTAGAATACTTGCAGTCCTATGTAATTTGGATAATTGGCTTTGTTATTCTGCATGATAGGGGGTGCTTTTCAACCAGCACCTAGATTTTGAGCCATTCTTGGGCTCAGCCTCCAGAGTGGTACCTATCTGCAAATATTTCACATTGGTGTTTTCTCCTGCTGCATTAAAGAAAAACCTGATTCACTCCTGGAGCTGTATGGTTACACTTCTTGCAGCATACGATGCCCTTAATGTCCCCTTAACTGTGGATGAAATTACAGAATGCTGTCGTTGAACATGTTGCGGTGTCGGAGAACTGCACTGAATCCTGTCGTTCACAACAGCATTTATGGATCGGAGGCAGCGAACAGTACTTCGTCTGCCGTGCAAATAATGTGCGGTCCTACTATATTTTGGCGGCCGACAAGCTGCCCAGAGGTAATTTGCGGTGACTGCCTGAATGCACTGCCTGGCGTAGAGAAGAAGCAAAATTGGACGACTGTGACAGGAAAATACGCGAACGCGATGCGCGTCTCCAACTGGGTTGTCGGTGGTCTGGGTTGTCGGGGTCGCCGAGGTGTTTAAGAACAGATTCCTGCTGTGCCCTCTCGTCAATTGTGACGCGATTAATTTCAAAATGTCCGCAATGCAGCATTTTTGCTGATTTCGAATACAAGAAAGGCATGCCTGATTGTCTCGCCTGCGACGCGGGAGTTTACGGCGTGTTTGTCGCGTCATCACGTGCAGCTTGACCAGTGTGTGTCGTTATCCTTCTGTTCTCTGCCGCGGCAAAGTGGCTGTCTGAGAGAGATAGAGATAGCGAGGGCGAAAGGAATGCACTGCCTGAATGCACTGCCTGGCGGAGAGAAGAAGCAAAATTGGACTGACTGTGACAGGAAAATACGCGAACGCGATGCGCGTCTCCAACTGGGTTGTCGGGTTGTCTGGGTTGTCGGGTCGCCGAGGTGTTTAAGAACAGATTCATGCTGTGCCCTCTCGTCAATTGTGACGCGATTAATTTCAAAATGTCCGCAATGCAGCATTTTTGCTGATTTCGAATACAAGAAAGGCATGCCTGATTGTCTCGCCTGCGACGCGGGAGTTTACGGCGTGTTTGTCGCGTCATCACGTGCAGCTTGACCAGTGTGTGTCGTTATCCTTCTGTTCTCTGCCGCGGCAAAGTGGCTGTCTGAGAGAGATAGAGATAGCGAGGGCGAAAGGAATGCACTGCCTGAATGCACTGCCTGGCGGAGAGAAGAAGCAAAATTGGACTGACTGTGACAGGAAAATACGCGAACGCGATGCGCGTCTCCAACTGGGTTGTCGGGTTGTCTGGGTTGTCGGGTCGCCGAGGTGTTTAAGAACAGATTCCTGCTGTGCCCTCTCGTCAATTGTGACGCGATTAATTTCAAAATGTCCGCAATGCAGCATTTTTGCTGATTTCGAATACAAGAAAGGCATGCCTGATTGTCTCGCCTGCGACGCGGGAGTTTACGGCGTGTTTGTCGCGTCATCACGTGCAGCTTGACCAGTGTGTGTCGTTATCCTTCTGTTCTCTGCCGCGGCAAAGTGGCTGTCTGAGAGAGATAGAGATAGCGAGGGCGAAAGGAATGCACTGCCTGAATGCACTGCCTGGCGGAGAGAAGAAGCAAAATTGGACTGACTGTGACAGGAAAATACGCGAACGCGATGCGCGTCTCCAACTGGGTTGTCGGGTTGTCTGGGTTGTCGGGTCGCCGAGGTGTTTAAGAACAGATTCCTGCTGTGCCCTCTCGTCAATTGTGACGCGATTAATTTCAAAATGTCCGCAATGCAGCATTTTTGCTGATTTCGAATACAAGAAAGGCATGCCTGATTGTCTCGCCTGCGACGCGGGAGTTTACGGCGTGTTTGTCGCGTCATCACGTGCAGCTTGACCAGTGTGTGTCGTTATCCTTCTGTCCTCCAGCCCTTTGGCGAGAATCTTGAGGATTAAGTAGAATGAGGTTCTGACACATTGTATTGGTCTTTTAAATGTGAAATTCAAGGTTTTACCCACCTGCAAAGTTGAAACCTTTAAGACCACACGAAAATAAAAGGCTGACGAAGCCAATCCGATCCAGTGTCTTGCTTGCAGAGCCTTCCCGCGTTTTTCGGAACTCGGGACTACAAACGGTTCCACGGCGACAGTTTACTTTCGTTACGCTTGTGTCTGGTTGGATCTGCATTGTTTTCGGTGAGTATTTCTTCCGAACTCTTCGGCCTGTATGCATAAACGGACTTTGTCCTTATCGCATGTTTTCCTTATTGCCCCTGTGACATTAGGGCGCGTTTAGAGGACCAAAACGGTGATCAGTGCGAAAGGCTACCGCAAGGCTTGTTTGTATAGATACTGCACTAATTTGTTCTTTAAGCGTTATAAGGGCGTGGGGAAGATAAGGAAAACGAGCGAGAATGATCAGGTAGGTGGTTTATGTATATGAATACGGGAACTTCCTTGCTTAATAACGTTCTGTCTCGTAAGTGCGCTTTTTTTAATTGCCTGATCTGTTGCGGTTGAGTGCTTTCTGCCGTGGTTCATTGTAACCGTGTGCAAACCATGGCGAGTGATAGATAGCGTGTTTGTATAGCTCAGAGAGCTGCTCGGGAAACACAGCAGTTGTTCAGGCTTTTAGGCGAGCCCGCAGGGCCGTTAACTTTCAGTGATGAAAGGTCTACGCCTTTCCAAGACAGCGGTACGCGTGAAGGTCATGTTTTGTGTGAGCACCATTCGAGGTCGTTCACCCCACAACGGAGGATAGTACAGGCGCTACCGTCAGTGAATCCTTGCAGTACAACTTCACCGCTGGCGTCGCGTTGGATCTACCCACATGCGTTGTAGCCGATGTCGACAGTACGGCATTCACCGGATATCTCGGTGTCATCCGAGGCCAGCGCTGCGAATTCCGATGGCGAGGACTATGGTAACGAGGACCTCCGTGGAACACTCCAAGAATGGGCAGCGAAACACCGTATAAAGAAAGACGCGTTCAGCGGACTTTTCAAACGTCTGAAGCTGCACCACGCATAGCTCCCAACTGACGCTCGCACTCTCTTGCGAACTCCGCGAGGTCTGTGTCTTGAGTGCCCCATTACTGACCTTGTGCCTGGCAAATATGGTCACTTCGGACTTCAAAGAGGGCTGTTGCACACACTGAGTGGCTGTCGCGAGTTGCCGCAAACTTTGGCTCTCGCTTTCAATATTGATGGGCTGCCACTAGCCAAAAGTTCCAATCTGCATCTTTGGCCTATAGGTACAGTGCTTCACTATAAACTTTAATAGGCAAGTGCCATTTTCAGTTTGTGCGTTTGCTGGATCGAGCAAACCAGAGTCAGCAAATGACTTTCTGTTGCCGTTTGTAACTGAGCTCAAGGGCCTACTCATCACTATTTGCGGTTGCAACATTCCAGTGTACGTAAAGGCATTCATATGTGATGCTCTGGCATGGTCATTCATTTTGTCAACAACGGGCCACTCTGGCAACAGTGCTTGTCCAAAGTGCACGTGAAGGTACTTATAGAGGAGGCAATGTGGTACTATTAGACTGGTTGTGAAAGTGGACAGATGAAATCTTCTGACAGCAGGGGGACCCCGATCACCACAGAGGCACGTCTGTCCTTGTCAATTTGTCCATTGACCTAGTAAAGGATGTTCCGCTCGATTACATGCATTTGGTGCTCCTAGGTGTTGTCAGGAAGCTGTTGTTGCTGTGGCTGTCTGGGCCACTAAGCACTCTTGTCGGGCCATACGGGCGAAGGTGCATGATTGAGACAAGGGATAAGTTGTGACGTCACATTTCACAGGAGTTCTCAAGGTCAGCCCACCCTGTAACTGAAGTAGAATGCTGGAAAGCTTCAGAATTTCGGTTATTTTTGTTTTACACTGGTCGCACCATTCTAAAGTCTGCCTTGAGGCCCGCACTTTATGAAAGCTTCTTGGGTGTCTACATTCTTCTGTGTCAATTCTCGCCAACAGTGAGTTGTGTCATGAGCATACTGAGTACGCAGGAGCACTTCTGAGGCACTTCGGTGCACGTTTTATCAAAATAAATGGGGAAGAGCAGGTCTCATATAACATCAGTTGTCTGATCCACCTCACTGATGTCAAGGTTCACGGGGCAGTTGAAACGTTCAGTGCGTTCCCCTTTGAAAACCACATGCGCCACACAAAGAAAGAACTCCGCAAACATGAGAGGTCGCTCGACCAATTGCGTAACAGGTTGCTGGAGTGATTACAGCTGCCAGTTGTGGGTCATGAGGACGCCCCGAATTTTTAACTGTCCGAGCCCCAGAACGCAGGAAATCTGCCACCAGATTGTTCTGGCCCAGCATTTCGCACAGCTAGGTGCAGTGAATTCACTGTGGCAGGACATTCCGGCAACAACTGCATCATGATTGATGGCCACATAGTTGTCGAAAGATTTGGTCACCTCAAAACTTCAAAAGAACCCTGTGTCATTGGTCAAGAATTTTGTGAAAAGGAAAAGTTCTACACTGTACCTTTTGAGTCTTCACGGATTGGAATGTTTGCTGTTTCAAAACACTGAGCAACCAAAGTTTGGCCTCGGAGGAATGTCAAGAAAATGTTGCAGTTGCTCCATGCAGAACAATTTGTGGTTTTTCCCGAGATGCATACATGTTGAATATTTATCTTCATCATGGGGACACATCAGAAGTAACAGTTAGGTTGTGAAGCATACTTCAGTGCAGGGCATTGCATTCATTGCTGAGGGTTTGCATGCCAAAACCACAATATGATTATGAGGCGTGTTGTAGCGAAAAGCTCTGAAATTTTCTGGCACCTTCCACATCCTTCAATGTGCACTGATGTCTCACAGTGCATGGGCCTCTAGCATGTCGCTTCCATCAAAATGTGACTGAGATTGAAGCCATGTCTTATAGGTTAGCCATTAGCACTAGGGCTTGTATTTAGTTAGAAGTGCTGTATAATGCAAACTATGGGTGTCCTTGCATTTTGCCTGTATTGGAATGGATAGGACTGCTACAGCAAGGATTCGGTGTCAGGACTTTGTGCTCAGCAGCAGTGTCTTAGCCATAGGGCCACCACAGCCTGTGCAGACATACTGTGGAGGCTGCTTTCTGGACACTTTGTTGCTAGTTTAATGCAAGCAGTTGAACCGTGGCCATGATATCGTGCTTACAGGTGGCATACGTTATTGTCGAATTCGTTAAACTCGGTGAAGTCGTCCCATCATCATGGGTGAGAGCAGATACCTGCAGGTGACCCAAGGCACCACTGAACAAAATCAAAACCATGATAAGGAAGAACCTTCCGTGCTCATATTCATCTCCTTGGCGTCGATACACAGTGGGTGTGTGAAGGGACTTTTCTGTAAGTGAGTTTACATGTAAAGAAGCTTGTTGTGTAACTATGTATAGAATTTATTACAAATTGACCATGTAATTGAACTCTTACAATCATGCATGACAACTTTCTGTTTGCTAATACAAGTATGAGCAAATTAAGAATTCATGATTACAGAAATTACCACAGAAAATTCTGAAAGATGCAAATGGTAGCCAATGAAAATACCTCAAGGTTTGATTGTGAGCCTTGTAATCTGAATTATTAGACTCATAAAATAAAATTTCATGAGAATCAGTCCATGCAGACATGGCTATATTTTTTTGTATTGCTCATAGTGTTATTGCATGCTTGATGTGGATAGCCTCTCTTTGCATGATATTTTTTTACATATATTGTGTTATGGTTAATCTTTGTGCCCCATATTGCTGCAGTCTTGTGTATGGGGACAAACACTTTTTCTCGTTCATTTATCCATGCATGATGCGGCACGAAAGAAGCTTAACCGCTGCCTGTACACGTCTGACCTTACAAGCTACGATGAGTTGCCACGGAAGAGGAGATTTGCCACATCGTCATGGAACCACTGTGAATACTCTTTCGAGAATGCGCCCTCTGAAAGTGATGCTTCACTTCCAATTGTTCCTGCAAGCTCTCCCCAATGTAAAACAGCGTCTAGATGGTATACATTTCCTTTTTTCGAGCCACTTGAGTACATTTTTCTTATATTTTTATTTCTTGGAAGAAGCATGTCACAACTTTCATAAAGTTTTATGTTGAATGTAGTTGCAGCAAAGGTAAATGGTTTGTGGCTCAAATGGTCAAAGCTCTTCAAATGTGAAGCTGTATGTTAAGCATTGTGAAGCAAGTGAAAGAAAAGTATTGGAAGGGAAGTTTCAATGTCTTCAGGCACTTATTTGGCATGCATATGCACAAAAACAGTCCATTTTCAATAAAAGCTTATATGATTTCTTCTGTCTAGTGCATTGGAATACCAGCAGGCCCAAGTGTTTACAAATGTGCTCACTTCAAACGCTCACTTAAAATAATAATTTTAAATGACTGTTTAAAGGGGACCATATTATTAGTAAAGCCCTTTATGGATTCAAGTATTCATATCATGTTTTAATTTCATGTCCAGCACTCTCTTCTTTCGACAGTCAGGATTACACAAAACCTATTACAAGGCAGCATTCCGCCCATAAGTGTACATATCAAAGCAGTGGTAGTTGCTAAATGGTTTCAGATTGAAAATTAGCTTGACATTTCCTCGCACCCCAACGAGATGTACTGTGATTGCCTTTGAACTGTGGGGGCCTCACATACCAAATCAGCACAAAGGATAAAAGAAAGGCTGTAGTACAAGGCTTCGGGTTGCTTACGCCTGAAAAGCTGACTTTAGTCCACACGCTAATGTAGCCAAACATGGATAAGTGCAATTCTGCCGTCTTTGAAAAAGCAGTGGGGCCAATATTAAACTGAGTAGCCCATGCATAGTACTGCGACATTTCACACGGCTGCTTTGAGCTCGTGATTCAGTGCCCCCAAAGGCATTGAATACTGTTGTGAAAGCTTGTGTCTTTCTAGCCCTTCTATTTTCTGTGCAGTTTAGCCACCACCACACCCCCTTCCAGAAGAAATAAATAAATGGAAAAAAATAGAGTTTAGGGAGAACTATGGCAGTCTTGATGTAGGCTTTGCAGCATAAAGCTCTCTTTGTTTTTACTTAAATTTTGCCCATAAGTACTGCAACGATTTTGTCACGGATTTTAGTTGGCAAGTTGCTGCAATTTGTGCGTGCATCAGAGCTGTATGAATGTATTGAAGTCTTTATCTATTTATTTAGGGTGTGCCTACATTGCCTCAAAGGCATTAGGTTGGGGGAACAATATGTAAGTTGCAGGAAATAGAAAAATATTTTCACTGAACTACTGTGACAAAAAAGGACCAGAAAAGTCGCTATATATTGTAAAGAACAACAAACATATGTACATCACGTTTGAGCAACAGCTTTACAGAACAAGAAGTTGCTCTTTCATGAGAGACACCAGGAAGTAAGCAAAGAACAAAATAACTTATCAGTGACATTTACGAAGTCATTGGGTAAATGTTCCACTGTCTTACTTTTTTGGGAAAAAGGAGTGGTAAAGTGTTTGTTCTGTAGTTATAGGCTAATATTTTTTTATTATCACAAGTGAGTGTCTATCTAATCTGGATCCAGAAGGTAGTTGGAGTGCTTGATGCCTGTGTCACTATTATATAATTGGTGCATTAATCTGAGCGTCATTATTGGAGCAATTGAAGTGTCATAGTATGTTTGGCTGATATTGGTGTGGTAAAGTGTTTTTTAATAAGTATGCCAACAGCTTGAAGTACCAAATAAAACTTACACGATAGTCTGCACCGGCGGCTTCGGCACGATGTGCATTCTCAAGCTAATCCATGCACTCTGGCATGCAGTCCCCAAAAACATAGCCTTTGAGATCTGTTTCCGTCGGCGCCCCATGCAACAGTGGATATTTCAGATCTCGAAGGCCATGCATTTGCGAATTGTACACCCCTGGCGGTTTTTCGTTTTTTTTTTGCTGCTTGTTTCAAAAAGCCCAAGTCACCGAGAGCATGTGAACATCTTTCGACAGGAGTAGGACCCCGTTGCAATCGTTGCTCTTTTGTTTGTGTGTTGTGCTGGCTTAGTGTTCTGTCGCCGCTCTCACGTTTCCGACTTGTGCGCGGCCCACGGTGTGCGCGGCATCTCTTGGCCCTGGTAGCCATGGACGCGAATAAGCGTAAGAACTTAGACTTGGCGACCAAAACTGACATCATTCGGCGAGTGGAGGCTGGAGAGAAGAAGCCGTCGGTCGCAGAAGCTTTCGGCATTCCTCGGAGCACATTGAGCACGATTCTGCGGAACAAAGCCAATGTAAAGGCGAAGGCTGCCCAGTCGTGCCGTTCTAAGGCTTGTCGCGTGCGTGCTCCTGCGTACGACAACATTGAAAAAGCGCTGTACGCCTGGTTTTTGGACACTCGGGCAAAAAACATTCCCGTTGATGGCCCGATGCTCATGGAAAAGGCGAAGTGGTTCGCTGCGGCCTTGGGGGTTGACGACTTTACTGGTGGCACTGGTTGGCAGCAATGCTTCAAGAATCGCTATGGCATCGTTGGGAAGACCCTCTCCGGCGAAAGCGGCGCGACAAAGAGCCAGGACATAGAGAAGTGGCTCTCCGAAGAGTGGCCGAACATTCGCGACAGCTTCTCGCCGTCGGATATATACAACGCCGACGAAACGGCGCTCTTCTGGCAAATGTTGCCGAACAAGACTTTGGATCTGAAAGGGGCCTCTTGTCATGGAGGGAAAATGAGCAAAGTGCGCGTCTCAATCTTGCTCGCGACGAACATGGATGGCTCTTGCAAGCTGCGGCCGTTCGTTATCGGCAAGAGCAAGTCGCCGCGCTGCTTCAAGAACGCGAAGAGCCTCCCGGTCCGATACGCGTTCAACAAAAAAGCATGGATGACGCGGGACCTCTTTTCCGAATGGATGCATGCATGGGATGCCGAATTGGAGAAGGCGGACCGCAATGTTTGTCTTCTTGTAGACAATTGTTCTGCGCATCATGTCGTCAGCCACCTGAAAAGGATCACAGTCAAGTTTTTGCCGCCCAACACCACGGCGAGGCTGCAGCCTCTCGACCAAGGCATTATCAAATCTTTTAAGGTCGGATACAGGCGCCGTCTGGTGCAGAGGCTCCTGATCAGCTTTCGGTTAGGGGTCGAACTGAAAACCGATCTCCTCGGAGCGATACAGATGGTAACCGGCGCGTGGAATGACGTCAAACAAGCCACGATCGTGAACTGCTTCGGTAAAGTTGGCCTTCTAGCTTCACCTGACGACTTAGGGAGCGACGGCGATGTCACAGCCGACAACGACATAGAGTGCCTCGAGGATGAATTTCGCCAGCTTTGAGCGTTTCCGGGTGCCATCGCTGATGGGGCCACAGCGAGCGATTTCGTCAGCACTGATGATGATATGCAAGCCGTTTCGGACCGCACAGATGCAGAAATCGTGGCCGACGACGATGATGCCGACGACGCCTCGACGCAACCCTGTACTGCTGCAGAGCTTGCGTCGGCATCCAGCCGTATTCGCCGCTGTTGTGGCACTACGCAAGGTGCTGTACTTGCCTATGTGGAAAGCCTCAACAATATTGAGGATGGCCTCATGAATTTAATGGCTCAGACAAAGAAGCAAGCCAAGCTCACAGGCTTTTTTCGTGCCAAATAAAGTGCGGTGGATTTCGTGTTTTTCTTTTGATATTCTGGGCAAGTCGGCAAGCGGAAGCTTAGCGCAGTCTTTGGAAACCGCTCCGAGACTCGCAACGCTTCAAGGTAACCCTTAAATGGACATATTTTACATTTCGAATTATCGATATATCGAACTATTTCGCGATCCCCTTCGAGTTCGATATATCCGGGATTGGACTGTACCACACTACTAGTGCGCCAGCAACATGCGCTTAGTGTATGCACCAGCGATGTGAGTGCGCGCACAGTGCCACGATGATACTGGTGTCTGGCGTTACAGTGCTCATGATGTCAGACTGGGAAAGTGACTCAGCATCAATCGTCGCCTGCCTATCGCATGGCCAATGTGCAGGGGAGGTTGAAACTGTTTAGTTTAAGTAACTTGAGCTTTAACGGTGCCTTAATGGAGAGCTTGGATATTGGTCTACTAATGATGATGAAGACTCGAGTTTACTGGTGTAATGGCATTCTACAAATTATCAATACTGTTTCAGGGTACTTTTAAGACATAAGCACTCATTATGAGAACCTATATTTGTGGGTTCCCCTGGTAAATTTGTTAGAGTTGCACTGGGTGGTTTCGGAACTGAGCTCGTGTCAACTTTGCTTATCAGCAAAAGTGGTTTTTAGCATCTGTATTTACAAACACCCCTGTTTATTTCATTTAGCAATAGAGCTTGCCATCTGGATGGTAAATAACTTGTATCTTCTGAACTTGTCATTTTAAGCATTCCTTTTTTGGCAGCAGAGAAGTAAGGCTTCTTTAGAGCGCCTCTGTGTGATTTGAAATACAGGTGACAGCCAAGTCTGTTTTCTTTTAAGGCAATTTGATCATTATCATCAGCCTGTGTAGGCACACTAGAAGGCATAGGCCTGTCCCATCGATCTCCGATTATCCCGGTCCTTGCACACTTGTCTTTGCAAACTTCTTGATCTCTTTTGCCCAGCTAACTTTCTGCGGCCACCTGCCGCACGTGCCTTCTCTAGAAATCCACTCTGTTACCCTCAATGACAAATGGATATCTTGTCTTTGCATTACGTGCCCTAGCCATGCCCATTTGTTCTTAATTTCTATTTATGTCTTTAACACGTGTTTGTTCCCTAAAGTTCATTAAGTGGGGTCTTACTGTAGTAACATGCAGTATGCTTGATCGATCTCCCTAGATTGAGGCATGGTCTCCCTTACGTGCATTCATGTAGAGGTGTTCTTTATGACATACATCTAACAAGAAATTACCTATTTACAGGTCCTCGTTTGGCTGTGGCTCATCGGCAGCATGTGTCAAGTTTTTCCAAGCCCAGAAGACACAGTTGGTGTATGCCCAATTGTGACCAAGGTAGGGGCCCAGCCGCCTGGTTTAAAGTTGCTGCTACTGTCGTCATCATTCTGCGTAGATGTGCTTTCTACTGATGCACGTTTTGAAGGAAAAACACACAGATCTCCAGAAGGTTTCATTCCTTTTGGCTGGGTGGAAGTGGCCAGCTAAACCTCGGTCAGGTGCACAGGTTTTCCACGAGCTCTTCAACCCTCTGTCAGTCTTCTCATCGCCTTTCTGTACTGATCTGAAAGTTGGCACTGTCGCATGCATTATGACTTGTAATGCACATGCACGCTTTGTTGTTTTGCATACTGTTTCTTTACAATGTTGAAATTGTATTGCACATGCTATTACATTTCGTTGCCTTTTTCAGATATGTGCAAGTGCCATAAACGGACATTTTGCTTGGCAGCTGGCACTCCATAAAGCAGCAGTATTATTTTACAGATCATGGCGTTTGAATATTAGATATTTGCTTGACTGGGACTTGGTCGCATTTCAGTTCTCTGGATGGTATCTTTAATGCTGATGGTGCATTGAAATGTCTAGATTCCTTTTCCAGGGGCCTTCAGCTTTTAGCTGCAGCATAAAAATAATTGTACATCCTTTGCAAGTGCTACATGTTTTAGTTTGGCAAGTTTTATTAATTCACATAGATTCTCATTTCACTTCATTTTACTGTACCCTCAAGATGGAAGTATAACAGAGGAGAGTGGGTAACAAAAAAAGACAAAAAATACAAAAAACAAGAACCGCAAACGTCGCTAGTTACTACAAATGAATAATTAAGTCCGGGAGTGATGATGTCAGATATAGCAGTCTGAAACTTTGACATGTCCTTTATAGCGACAGCTGTGCCGGGAAGGTTGTTCCATTTTTGGGAAGTCTTCGGAATAAATAGTGATAAATCGTGATAGCTTCTCGTATGGCACTGCATTATTCCAACCTTTATGTTGGTGATCAATGCGATACGAAATGCAAGTGGGAGATGATATGAGGGAATCGCACAGGTAGGAATGGTGGAAGTATAAGTTGTGGAATAAAGCAAGACAAGAACACTTACATTAGGGTGAGGGTGGAGGAAGTAGTAAAGAGCTTTTCATGGAAGTTACGCTTGATGTTCGGCTATAATTTCTGCGAATGAAACACGTGGCGTTGTTTTGGATTAGTTAGAGTGATTGAACAAGGCTAGCAGAGTCCGGGTCCCAAATAGATGAGGCGTATTCCATCTTACTTCTAATAAGTGTTTTGTACAACGTTAACTTTAATGATGTAGGAGCCGATGAGGAGTTTCGCCAAATATAACCAAGCATGCAGTTAGTGTTGCTGATTACTCTATTGTTGTGTAATGACCAGGAAAGTGTTGAGGTGAGGAGGATGCCTAGGTACGTATAGGAACATTATTAAGGTAATAATTCGGCAAAGGAAGATTACTTCGCGTTACGCACATAGTTTTGCATTTAGTCACGTTAAGTTGGAATAATCATACGTCACACCAGTTAGAGATAGCGTTAATATCGTTCTGTAGGTATTTGTTATTGGAGCCATCGGAGATTTCACGTAGGATAATGCAGTCATCCGCGGAAAGGTAAATGTTAGAGGAAACATCATTGGGTAAATCGTAACTGTAAATCAGAAAAAGAAGGCCCAAAACTGATCTTTTCGGTACACCAGAGTCTACAGGGTTAAATGGGGAAGTATGGCCATTAGATGCAAGGTATTGTGATCGATTAGCGAGGAAATGCTCAAGCCATGCAAACAGCTTAAAGTCAAGACTAAGCTTACTAAGTTTAAATAGGACTAGCTGGTGACATACTTTATCAAACACTTTTGCAAAATAAAAAAAAGATGCAGTCAGCGAAGGAGCCTTTGTCAAGAATAAGATGAAGGTTGTGCGTAAAAGAGACAAGTTGGGTTTCACAGGTCAAGTTTTTTTGGAAACCATGTTGAGCTTTAGTGGAAAATGTGTTATCGTCTAGGTAATTTGCCAAATGCTTATATAAAATATGCTCAAGAACCTTGCAAGGAATGCTGGTGAGGGAGGTGGGGTGGTAGTTGAGGGGCAAAATTCTGCTGCTGGACTTGTGAAGAGGGACCACTTTCCCGACCTTATTGTCTGCAGGTAACTGGCGGGTGTCTAAAGACTGCTGAAAAATCCTTGAAAGCGGAATCGATAAATAGACAACTCCATTTTTCAGAAATTCTGCAATAAATAAATTAGCGCCAGGACTTGATCACAACTTAAGACCTTCGATTACCTTTTCGACCCCAAGTGATTCAGTGATAATAAAATCCATATTTGGGTAATTACAACATTCAAAAGTTGGAAACAAGGGGTTATAACACACGACAAAGTTGTCACAGAAAACACTATTGAGAACCTCGGGACATACATCGGCAGGTACAGGTGAACCGCTGGAATCGATCAAAGTCACTGAATTATCATTGAAGGGGTTTACCACACGCCAAAACATCTCAGGGTCATTCACAAGCATTGTCGGCAGTGTGTGTAGAGAGAATATCTTTTTTGGCACATTTTAGCGCTTCTGTATAAGCACAGCTTGCTTCCTTGTAAGCATCCCATTTCTAAACCAAATCATTGTTTTTAGCAATACGATACAGCCGCTTTTTTTTTTGTTGGAGAGCCTTTTCAACTGGGTGTTGAACCAGGGCTCCTTAACATTGCATGATATTGGACTTGATGGAATAAACTTCTCTGTGAGGTCAGGTATTTTATTTTTGAAAATAATCCAATTCTTATCAGCTGTGCGATCATGAAATTGGCTTAAACAGGGATCGAGAAAATTTGCTAGCTCACTATTAATATCATCAAATTTCGCTTTGTCATAGTGATACATTTTTTTTTCGACAACAGTTTTCAAGACGGAAGACAAGTCGTACGAAAGACCTAAGTGATCACTTAAGCCCGGTACGCATGAAACATTGCCAACTATTTCAGGATAAGAGCATAAAATTAATCAAGGAAGTTGGCAGCGTTGTTTGAGATCCTTGTTGCTTCCAATACTAACTGTGTTAGAGAAAATAAAGAGCTTAGATCAAGAAATTCTTTACAATGTGGTGAAAATAGACTACATCATGGAGGATCAGTATCCCAGCATGGGAAAGTAGAAATCCCCTACGTTACTTTACGGTGGGCCGACATGAACCAAGCACATACAACCTCAGGTACTGTGAATGTGAACATGATGACACTGCAGGGACTTTTAAACCATGTAGTAACACGCCTCTAGCTTGGCGAGCACTGGTCAAGACTAAGCTTACTAAGTTTAAATAGGACTAGCTGGTGACATACTTTATCAAACACTTTTGCAAAATAAAAAAAGATGCAGTCAGCGAAGGAGCCTTTGTCAAGAATAAGATGAAGGTTGTGCGTAAAGAGACAAGTTGGGTTTCACAGGTCAAGTTTTTTTTGGAAACCATGTTGAGCTTTAGTGGAAAATGTGTTATCGTCTAGGTAATTTGCCAAATGCTTATATAAATATGCTCAAGAACCTTGCAAGGAATGCTGGTGAGGGAGAGTGGGGTGGTAGTTGAGGGGCAAATTCTGCTGCTGGACTTGTGAAGAGGGACCACTTTCCCGACCTTATTGTCTGCAGGTAACTGGCGGGTGTCTAAAGATTGCTGAAAAATCCTTGAAAGCAGAATCGATGAGTAGACAACTCATTTTTCAGAAATTCTGCAATAAATAAATTAGCGCCAGGACTTGATCACAACTTAAGACCTTCGATTACCTTTTCGACCCCAAGTGATTCAGTGATAATAAATCCATATTTGGGTAATTACAACATTCAAAAGTTGGAAACAAGGGGTTATAACACACGACAAAGTTGTCACAGAAAACACTATTAAGAACCTCGGGACATACATCGGCAGGTACAGGTGAACCGCTGGAATCGATCAAAGTCACTGAATTATCATTGAAGGGGTTTACCACACGCCAAAACATCTCAGGGTCATTCACAAGCATTGTCGGCAGTGTGTGTAGAGAGAATATCTTTTTTGGCACATTTTAGCGCTTCTGTATAAGCACAGCTTGCTTCCTTGTAAGCATCCCATTTCTAAACCAAATCATTGTTTTTAGCAATACGATACAGTCGCTTTTTTTTTTGTTGGAAAGCCTTTTCAACTGGGTGTTGAACCAGGGCTCCTTAACATTGCACGATATTGAACTTGATGGAATAAACTTCTCTGTGAGGTCAGGTATTTTATTTTTGAAAATAATCCAATTCTTATCAGCTGTGCGATTTTCGACAACAGTTTTCAACACGGAAGACAAGTCGAACGAAAGACCTAAGTGATCACTTAAGCCCGGTATGCATCAAACATTGGCAACTATTTCAGGATGAGAGCATAAAATTAATCAAGGAAGTTGGCAGCGTTGTTTGAGATCCTTGTTGCTTCCAATACTAACTGTGTTAGAGAAAATAAAGAGCTTAGATCAAGAAATTCTTTACAAAGTGGTGAAAATAGACTACGTCATGGAGGATCGGTATCCCAGCATGGGAAAGTAGAAATCCCCTAATATTAAAATAGGGTTGGAAGGATACAGTAGACTAAGTGTGTTTAGCACATCGTGAAGCCCAGCAGTCAACATGGGTGGGTAAGCGGGAGGGCGGTAGTGAACAGCTATCGTTACTTTACGGTGGGCCGACATGAACGCAAGCACATACAACCTCAAGGTTACTGTGAATGTGAACATGATGACACTGCAGGGACTTTTAAACGAGTAACACGCCTCTAGCTTGGCGAGCACTGTGATCACAACGGAACATACGAAAGCGTGACAAATCAAATATTTCACAATCATGCATGTGTGCACGTAGCCACGTTTCAGTTAATGCAATCATACCAGCATCACAGCTATCGACGAGTGAAATAAGTGCTTTTCTCTTGTTAATCACACTTCTAACATTAGCAACAAGCACTGAGGCTTGTGCCGTTACTGCCCCTCGCGCGTTCCTACGGAGGAGGACGATTCTGAGGATTGACATTGTGGGCTCAGGGCCGTGGCTTCTGAGCCTCTGGCCAGCTGAGGCTCCCAGAGATGGGCACACGAGCCATTGGAACAACGTAGTTTACTCTTTGCAAGCCCAGCGCCGACTGCCCAGATCCGCTCCACGCGCTCCGCCCCAAGCCGGCGGTACGTGCCACGAGCTAGCGTAATTTATGATGATGATTGGCGGCGGAGGCAAGCAGCCTAATTCCCCACACTGCCCCCTCCCCGGCGGCCAGCGATGGTGGAAGTGGAGGTCACAGGAACAGGCGTCCGCTTGGCCTGGCAAGTTCGGGCGCTGGGGTGCCGGCCACGTCGGCCAGCTGTGTACCGGACGGAAGCGGGTCCACGTGGTCGTCGCTGGCATACACCACAAGGGCCAGTCTAGTCTTGTCCCGCTCCTTTGTTTGTCAAGTTAGGACGAGTCAGGTGTTAGGGTCAAAAGGTCCAGGCGCCGTAGCCAGAGCGGACCTGAAGAGGCGGCTTGTGGTGCAGCACGTGGCAGCTACTCTCGCATGACGAGAAGTCGAGGTCGCTGAGGTTCGTGCTAGCGAAGGGCGGCACCTTGCTGCCCGAGACTGCCATGGGTGGATGGTAACAGATTCGTATGGTCCAACCAGCGCTGGCGGGCCAAGCGCCTCCTTCCCGTTTCCGCTCCCCTGCTTTTGTAACGGCTCATGAGGCCCATGTGCAGGGAGGTCCTGGAGAGGCACGGTTGTGGTCGTGGTCCCGTTGCTGGAGCACTGGCGGCGGTGGCGTTCCAAGTTTGACATCACCGTTTGGTGCTTGTGGACTACGGTCACCTAAGTAGTTGAGTATACGCCGGCATGAGCTGTCCTTGCGCTGCTCCTCGAGCAGACGCTTCCTGCTGACCAATGTACCCCACTGCTGATCTGTGTCAACGGCGGCAACCAGAGGTGTTGGCTCCTGTGAGGAAGAAGGCTTGGGCAAAGGTGCGCGAGACAGTGCGTCAGCGACTTTGTTTTGGGCACCACTGCGATGTTCGACAGTGAAATGATATCTTTGCAACGTTAATATCCAGCGAGCAAGGCGACCCGCTGGGTTCTGCAGACGCTGCAACCACGTCAGTGCCATATGATCCGTTTGTACAGTAAACGAGGCACCGTCCAAGTACATATCAAACTTCTTAAGCGCAAATACTATCGCGAGACATTCGCGTTCAGTGACGGTGTAATTCCTTTCGGCAGACGTAAGTGTGTGACTTGCGAACGCAACTGGTCGCAACTCGTTCTCAAATTCCTGCAGTAAAACGGCGCCTAGACCATAGTCGCTGGCGTCTGTTTGCAACACAAACGGCTTGTTCAAGTCTGGAAGCTTTAGGGCTGTAGTGTCGGCAATAGCGCTGGTGAGAGCTTTAAATGCGTTTTGCTGAGATTCGCCCCAACTCCACTTCACGCCTTTTCTTACGAGTTGGTTAAGCGGTACCGTTAATTCAGCGCAACGTGGTATGAAACCACGGTAGAACGCAATCATCCCGAGAAAGCGCTGAAGGCTTTTTACGTCGTGAGGGCACGGGTATTCTGCTATGGCACGAAGTTTCGCTTCATTGGGACGAAGCTGCCCATCGTCCACGATAAAGCCAAGCAACTCCACTTTCGAGCATGCGAGTTGGACCTTCTTAGGATTGACAGTAAGGCCAGCTTTCTGCATTTTCTGAAGAACAATGCTAAGGTGTTCTAGCTGTTCTTCGAAATTGCGCGAAAAGATGACAACATCATCCATGTATGCCATTGCGAATTTGTACCGTACTTCATCGAGAACGATATCCATCAGGCGTTGGAAAGAACTGGGTGAGTTCTTCAAGCCGAATGGCATGCGCACGAACTCGAAGAGCCCTTTATAACATGTGAATGCGGTCTTAGGGATGTCACTTGGATCCATCTCTATCTGCAAGAAGCCACGCGAACAATCGAGTGTTGTAAATACTCGTGCGTTACCCATACTTGACAATATGGACTCAATTGATGGAAAGGGATAAGCGTCCCTAACCGTAACGTCGTTTAAACGGCGGTAATCAACGCATAAGCGTGCTGTGCCATCTTTCTTTGGCGCCAAAACGATAGGAGAGGCCCAAGGGCTTTGGGATGGTCTCACCACACCGGTGTCAATTATTTCCTGGAGAGCAACGTCCAGGAGCGCCCGCTTTTGCACGCTCAGTGGCCTTGGATTGCAGCTCCAAGGTTGCGTGTCTCCTGTGTCGACGCGGTGACGCAGAACAGGAGTACAGCCTGGCTTCTCCGTGAACATGGCTGCGAATGGCTCCAGCGTACGCACAAGCTGTCGCTTCTGCGCATCCTGAAATGGACTTTTTTCGACAGTCTCCAATATCTTAGATGGCAGCACAGAACTGCAGAGGAACGTGGCTGAGTCATGAGCATTAGATACAGGCAGTGACGCAGGAGCGAACTCACACAGATCACCTGTGCAATTAACCCGGAACCCAGCGTTCGCTAAGTCTAACACGATGTTCTCTCGTGCGATAAAGTCGCGCCCCAGTAGCATAGCTACTGCCAATCCCGGACAATAAATAAAACGCTGTCTGCAAGTCTTGCTCGCAAAGGAGAGCTTGAGACGCACTGCAGCTCGCGCCGTGATTAATGCTCCATTAGCAGCCCTCAAACGCGTATTGCATTGTGCGAGTTGCACTTTACGCGTCTGGCACAAGTGAAAAATGTCATCTCCAATAAGGGAGACGCTGCCGCCAGTGTCTAGAAGCGCGGATACTTCCGTGCCTAAAACGTGTACCCGGACATACGGTACAGGGGACGAGCTAGTCGAACTAGCGCGTTCTATCCGGCAAACAGATAGAAGGTCAGTTTGCTCACCCTCGGTAGTTTCGGCCATGTGCGGTGTAGGGGAGCTCGGGCTCGTTACCACCGCGGGCCGTAGGCGTTTCCCTGGGGAGAAACACGATTAGTCGAGGGCGTCATGGGACACTCATTCCGGAAGTGTCCACTCTGACCACAGCGGTAGCATGAGCCAGCCTGGCATACATCTTCCCTATACCCTCTCCGTGTCTGCGGCCTATAAGCGGCACGAGAGGGACCTCCGGCGTTCAGAGGATTTCGTTGCCGGTCTGAGGGAGTGGACCGGGTTGGTGGCGGGGAATGGTCGTCCTGGGTAACCCTGGGAGTGCAGGGCCCCCGCCACCGCGGAGAGTTTCCGCCAATGGGGCCAAGAGAACCGAGTTCTCCATCCGGGCCCGCCACGGAAGTTCGTGGCTGGGGACAGTTCGATGGTACTGGCCCATTGTTTGTCTCCCTCCAAGCACAGGCTGGCTCGAGAGCAATGTTGGCTGGTGGTGGCGGAGTGTAATGCTGTTCCCAAGACAGCGTTTCCGCTATTTGCCGAGCAAAGCGTGCAAGCTCCTCAAGGGAGCAAAATGAGCGGCCAAAGAGGTATGGCCTAAAACGTGGATGGCACCGCCTTATGACGTGGGAGACCTTAACGGTCTCAGAGGCGCTAGGATCAGCGCGGCGGAAGAGCTCCTGCATCGCCCGAACATACTCTCGCAGACCTTCGTCTGGGTGCTGAGTTCGAGCGTCCAGCTCGCGTCGGATGCGGTAGTCGTAGTCTACCGGCAGGAACTCCTCCCGGAACGCCGTGACGAATTGGTCCCAGGACAGGAACGCAGGCTGCAGGCGCAGCCACTGTGCCGCGGTACCTCGCAAGGCAACGGGCAGGACGCGTTCGAGCAGGTTGGGCTCCGTGACGCCAGAAGCCGTCCTGTAAATAGTCAATTCATCCAAGAAATCAATTACCGATTTAACGGGGTTGTGGCCGCTAAACGTTGGAACGTCCAACGTCATCTTCGTCAAGGCCACGGGCTACGCGCGCCCGCGACCCGTGCACGTAGTGGTGGCCATGTCCTCCAGCCGAGCCGTCAACGTCTCGCACAGCGCGGCGATCTGAACTAAAGGCGAAGAAGCCATTGCATCTCGCCGCTGCCCACCGGCTCCAGCTCCCACCACAGTCGAGGCTTCCGGGAGCTGTGCCTCGCCTTCCGAGGCTACCTTGCGCGCCGATGAACGGGTCTCCATGGAAAAGACAAACAAAGCAAGCAACGCAAACAACAGTGGAAAACAAAACGGTGCCCACGCACGGCAAAAGAAATGGTAACCCGGCCACAAAATCACGACAATAATCACGACAATCTTCACCTACGAAACACCAAGAAAAACAGCTTACCCACGCGAAGCCCGGATGCCGATCTCCGAGAACCACCAGCTGGCCCCACATTACGGGCGCCAAATGTCGGCTCAGGGCCGTGGCTTCTGAGCCTCTGGCCAGCTGAGGCTCCCAGAGATGGGCACACGAGCCATTGGAACAACCTAGTTTACTCTTTGCAAGCCCAGCGCCGACTGCCCAGATCCGCTCCACGCGCTCCGTCCCAAGCCGGCGGTACGTGCCACGAGCTAGCGTAATTTATGATGATGATTGGCGACGGAGGCAAGCAGCCTAATTCCCCACAACATATGCGCTTGTGTGGTCTTTAACAGCACTCTGAACCCGCTTAACTCTATCGCTTGTTGGATCGTACATGAAACATTGCTTATCAATAAAAAGATTATTAAAGCGTAGTGTCATTGAAAGGGAATCAGGTTGGCTTTTGCTAGATTTGAGCAGGTTTTTTCTAGCGAGCCTTGTAACGAGTGAGTAGGCTTCAGATACTGAAATATTGCTATCTTTCAGCTTGCTGCTTGACGACAGCATACTCAGCTTTATTTCAAAGTTTGATACTTTCATTATAATGGGATGACATTTTACGTTTAAAAAAGTTTCGATCCTGTGCGTGCGTTCGACTGAGTTTGGCGGTAAAACATTTCCCCTCGCAGACGACAGTGCATCCAGTGTTTTCTGTTCAGTTTGAAGCCATGACTCATGAGAATCGGGTATGCCATAAAAAATCAAGTTATTCCTCGTTGATCTGTCCTCCAAGTCATCTAGGGGCACGACAATGTTGTTCTGCTGCTCTTGCAACCGTTCAGTCCACTCTTGAATTTTGTCAGCATCGTTGGAAACAGTATCAAGTGCTTCAGATTTACGTTCGAGTGATTGAAGACTGCCAAAAATGTAATTTAGCTTGATTTCGATTGCATCTTGGCTCATTTTAACTGCCCCCATGTCTTATTTCAACTCCATCTGACCTTTAGCAAGTCCAACAGTTGTGTTCTGTATGTCCTTAAGCATTATTAACACAGTGCTTATATGATCATAATGCGATTGAGGGACGCAACTCGAGGTGGAAGCATCCTGAGGAGATTTCTGCGCTTCAGGCCCCGGATTCTACTCGAAGTCACTGCCTTGCAAGAACAACGGCGCTAGGTGAAAGCAATCACACACAATAGCATATAAGACAAGTGGGTATGGGAGCAGCAAAAGGGAGCAATCGTCACTCCGTTTAGCATATAGAGCCAAGTTGTTACGCACCTGTGGAGCCAAGAGAAGATGCGCATGATGCACTGTTCAAGGAGTGCTGCTTGCATGCCCGCTGAAGAAAAAGTTTGCCAGCAGGCTGCTTTTGAAGGGGCTCGAAAGAAGGCATTCATAATCTTCCGGAGTAAGTAGTACGGACGCACTAGTAGTTAAAGGGACCCTGAAACGGTTTTGACGATTTTGTGCAAACATGTTGATACGGTCGAGTGGGTCATTAGCACCATTACAGGACAGATTTCAGCGCTGTGCGTAAAGTGTGTAATTTACAGTAAGGTTTTGAACACGCGCATCGCAAAAGATCAAAGCGGCTCGCCAAAATGCGTTTTCATACGCCCCCGCCAATCCTACTATGAATGCGAGGTCGCTGATTGGTCCCCTAAGGATTGACGTGCACGCGAATTTCCCAACCTAACTGCAAACATATTGTTACGAACCACGTAGGTTTCAGGGGCTTTTAATGCGTAAGCAAAGCCGAGGCACCGAGGCAGTCGCGATCGTCTCAACAACGCAACGTCGTCGTCTTCTCTTCTCTGCGCGTTTCTCTCGAGCCACTGGCGCCTGTCTCAAACCACTGGCGCGCTGTAACATTTCTCCTCTCCCAGACGAAGCCCTCCGGGCGAGTCACTCCTGTTGCCTGCCTGTGAAAGGCTTTAGACGGGCGACATGCGTCACGTCAGTTTTAGATGAGCGTCTTCCGCTTGAAGTGAGGCGTGCAATTTTATAGGCCACCTCGCTCAGACGCTCTAAGATTACGAATGGTCCGGCGTATTCCGCGAGTAGCTTTTGGCACAAGCCACGCTTGCGTACGGGGGTCCACAGCCAAACGAGGTCACCGGGAACATAGGTGACATTCCTGTGGTGACTGTCATGGCGTGCTTTTGAACAGTCCTGTGAAGCCAACGTACGTAAGCGAGCAAGTCGACGGGCCTCCTCTGCACGACACAAAACCTCTGCGATGGCCGAGTCGTCATGAACAACAAAGGAGAAGATTGTATCCAGCGTATGTCGAGGTGGACGAGCGTACAGGAGGTAGAAAGGGCTATAGCCGGTGGTCTCGTGTTTCGCAGAGTTGAAAGCGTACGTCACGAATGGCAATACTTCATCCCAGTTCTTGTGGTCTGAAGCAACGTACATCGATAACATGCTAATCAATGTTCGGTTCGTACGCTCAACCAAACCATTTGTCTGTGGGCGATAAGCTGTGGAATGTCGGAACTTCGAGGCACACAAACGAAGTAATTCTTCGACGACATCGGCCGTAAACTGGCGACCACGGTCACTTATTATCACGCGAGGCGGCCCGTGTCGGAGTATAATCGAACACAGCATGAACTCAGAAACCTCAGTTGCGGTGGCGGACGGTAGGGCTTCTGTCTCACAGTAGCGTGTCAGGTAGTCGGCGCACACGATTATCCACCGGTTGCCTTTTGAAGAACGCGGAAACGGTCCGATCAGGTCTATGCCAACTTTTTCAAAAGGGGAGCTGGAGGGCGTTACTGGCTGTAGTTGACCGGCTGAAGCAGCAGTTGTTCGCTTGTGGCTCTGACACTGTGTACAGCTGGCTACATAGACATCAATCGTCTTGCGCATTCGAGGCCAGTAAAATCGTTCTTTGGTACGATGCAGCGTTCGTGCGGCTCCAAGATGACCAGACGTGGGGTCATCGTGTGTAACATGCAGAACAGACGATCGAAGGGATTCCGGAACCACCAGTAGAAAGCGGGCGCCAGTCGTGGATAAATTCCTCTTGTAAAGAAGGTCATCTCGGATACAGTATGGGTTTTCGGTCATGGAATCTTCTGCTGCTGAGAAAATGTTTTTCAAACTGGGGTCTTTGCGCTGCTCGGCGGCGAAAGTCAAAGCGTCGGGAAAGTCACGCGACAGAGAAGCGATAAGGTGGTCGAAGTTATCGGCGTCACAATCTGTTGTAGGTAGTGGCATCCTAGAAAGGCAATCCGCATCGGCATGTCGACGGCCACTCTTGTAGAAAATAGTAAACACGTATTCTTGTAAGCGCATCGCCCATCGTGCGAGGCGACCGGATGGATCCCGAAGGTTCACCAACCAACACAAGGAGTGGTGGTCGGTTACAATGGTGAAATGGTGGCCATATATGTACGAGCGGAACCGCTGTACGGCAAATACTACCGCTAAGCACTCCTGTTCGGTCACGGTATAATTGCGTTCAGGTTTGCTTAAAGAGCGGCTCGCGTAGGCCACGACATGTTCTTTGTTGTCAGCGCGTTGAATGAGGACGGCGCCGACGCCAATGCCACTTGCATCTGTGTGAATCTCCGTTGGTAATGAAGGATCAAAGTGCCGAAGTATTGGCCGCGAAGTTAATAATAACTTCAGTTGGCGAAAAGCGGCGGCGCACTCAGGGGTCCAGTGGAACGGAGTGTTCTTGCGTAAAAGATTCGCCAGGGGGTGTGCGACATCCGAGAACCCACGTATGAACCGCCGGAAATATGAGCAGAGCCCCAGGAAACTGCGTAGCTGCTTCACAGATTTTGGTTGTGCGAATGATTCAACTGCTGCTGTCTTCTGCGGGTCAGGTCTAATGCCTTGTCTATCCACGACATGTCCTAATACCAGTGTTTGGCGTTCGCCAAAACGGCACTTCTTCGAGTTGAGCACAAGACCGGCCTTCTTAACGCAGTCGAGTACGATATCCAAACGAGTGTTATGTTCGTGAAATGTGCGCCCAAAAATGACGACGTCATCAAGATAGCACATACAAATCTGCCATTTCAGACCACGCAGAATGGTGTCCATGAATCTTTCAAATGTCGCAGGGGCATTGCACAGTCCAAACGGCATGACGTTAAATTCATACAGCCCATCAGGCGTAACAAATGCCGTTTTCTCCTTGTCGTCTGGATGCATAGGGATTTGCCAATATCCGGATCTCAAATCAACAGAAGAAAAATAGGAAGCGGAATGTAAGCAGTCTATGGCATCATCAATGCGCGGGAGCGGGTAGACGTCTTTCTTAGTAACAGAGTTCAATCTGCGATAGTCAACGCAGAATCTCCACGTACCATCTTTCTTTTTCACAAGGATGACGGGAGCGGCCCAGGGACTCGCCGATTCTTGAATTATTCCTTTCGACAGCATCTCTTGCACTTGCTCGTTGATAACCTTGCGTTCGGATGGTGCGACTCTGTAGGGTTTCTGCCGTATGGGGTGTGCTGACGCGGTGTTGATCCGATGACGTATTCGAGACGCTGGAATTGAAGGTGTTTTGCTGCTCTGTGAAAAGTCGAACACTTCCGAGTGCTTGGCGAGAACGTCCAGAAGTACATGACGCTCACTTGGGCTTAGTGACTTGTCGATCATTCGTAAAAGCTGCGAATCGTCGGAACCTTTGGGACGTAAACGCGCATTCTCTTCAGCAGTATCAACAAAGGCAACTAGGGTCGTAGACAATTCGGGTTTAAACAAAGCAAGTTTCATGCCTCGGGGCAATACTGCAGGTTCCATTGAACTATTAACAGTCCATACTCCTGTGCGTCCTTCAACTACAGATACCACGCAATGAGGTACTAAAATGTTCTTTTTTATGCATGCTGAATGAATCGGTTCTAGTGTGGCATCGAACATGGCAGGATCGTCACTGGAGCACGTAACTGGAACGAACATGGCAGAAAACGGGGGAACAACTGTGTCCTCAGAGACAAAGAAGATACAGTCGGTCCGGGGTGAATTCTCGAAGAGCGTAGCCGGACAACTACCATGCACGGAGATGTTCCCGCTCCTACAGTCAACAGTTGCTCCACAGTCCCTCAAAAAATCAAGACCCAAAATAACGTCATGCGTGGACCGTTTTATCACTGCAAATTCCGTGGGAAACACTTTACCGCACAAAAACACGTTTGCGGTACAAACACCCACAGGACACAACGTATCACCACTCACACCACGGAACGTCGCACCACGACTTGGAGAAAACATCACTTTCTGACCTAAAATGTTCTTAAAACTTGCACTCATCACCGAAATGGTCGCCCCAGTATCCACAAGTGCCATTGTAGCCACTCCATCAACAAGTACATAAACTTTGTTCTTTAGTAATAACGCTGACGGGGGTATATCTGTCGGAAATGCCTGGTATCCTGCGGCTTCACCCCCAATGGCCGCACCAACTAGTTTTCCGGCGGCGGTGACCGGAAGCGTCGGCGCGGTGATGGAGACCGTGGGACACGTGGAGCTGGTGGCGGCGTTACGCTTCGGTCAGAGGCCGGCGAGGAGTACCGTACACGTGTAGGCATGTGTGGTGGCCGTTGCGGAGAGAACGGGCTGTCGAAAGGCTGGGAGTAAGGGACGAACGGGGGCTCTCGCTGGTATGACGAGCGATTATTGCAATATCGTGCAATGTGTCCAGCGATTCCACAGCTGTAGCACACTGGAAAAGGTCGAGACACACGTTGCTGCTCATAATAGCCAGTCCTCTCACTAGGCGTAGGGTAGTAGCGCCGATCTTCTCGGACACCGTAGTCAGGAGGCGACTGCCGAGATAGACGAGGAGGGCGAAAGCGCCGTTCGAAATTGGAGGGCATCCATTTTGAAAACCCCGACGGCAGTCGCCCTCGGTGCTCAGTGGCGTCTGCTACATTAACTGAAGGTTGCCATGGAGCTGCAGTTGCCGGAGCTCTCACACGTTGGGTTTCTCTCGCATAGATGTCTTCGTAATCGGAGGGACACTGAGAAATCTCCTCATGTCGACGCAATTCTTCTCGTACAATCTGCCGAATTGTCGAGGAAAGATCGCTCGACGACACTGTGTCGACGCTAGCCACTGTGGGGACGTTAGACAAACGTCCGAATTTTGGTACTATCCGGCGCGTCTTCAGCGTTTCAAACGTGCGGCAGTGTTGTATCACGTCGGACACGGAGTTCAACCTCTCCTTCCCAATGAGAAAATTGTACACGTCTTCGGCTATGCCCTTAAGAACGTGCCCAACCTTATCCTCCTCCGACATTCTGGCATTCACTACTTTGCACAGCTTCAAAATCTCTTCTATGTACATCGTACATGTCTCCCCTGGAAGCTGTGCCCTATGAGCCAATGTCTGCTCTGCTTGTTTCTTCTTTGCGTCAGTATCGCCGAAGCATTTTTGGGCCTCTTGAACAAAGGTATCCCAAGTGGTTAATAGGTCTTCGTGGTTCTCATACCACATAAGCGCGGTGTTGGTTAGCGAAAACACAACATTACTGAGCTTCGCTGCGGAATCCCAGCCGTTGCTTCTGCTCACCCGGTTATAGTTCTTGAGCCAATCCTCGACGTCTTCTCCTGAGGTCCCACCGAAATTCGGTGGCACTCTGTAGTACGCCATGGAACCCGCTGGAGCTGCCCTCGAAGCACCGGAGGTGGTGGTCTGATCCTGGGACATCTCGATTGACGAAGGCGAGAGTCAAGCAAGGCGGCGGCTGCGGCGAAGTCCTCGCAGTAGTGCTTCCGTCGTTGGGTTCGTGGTACCCAGCACCTCCACCAAATCTGTTACGAACCACGTAGGTTTCAGGGGCTTTTAATGCGTAAGCAAAGCCGAGGCACCGAGGCAGTCGCGATCGTCTCAACAACGCAACGTCGTCGTCTTCTCTGCGCGTTTCTCTCGAGCCACTGGCGCCTGTCTCAAACCACTGGCGCGCTGTAACAATATGTTGTTTGTAACAGTTGAAAGTTAGTAGCGCTTGTTTTCTATTAAAAACAGTAGAAAAACTATGGTACACTATTGCAGTTTACGACTACAGTTATTACGTAACTTCCGGCAGACTGCGAACGTCGTCTGCTCAATTTACAGCGTGTTCCTTCTCGACGCGAACTGCGCTGCCCGTGTGCTCTCGTGGTTTTCGTTTCTTGGGCACCATGAATTATCACCCTTGTTGCGTTGTGGGTTGCGAACCTAGCGATTGGCGACGCGTCCGGCTGTGACACCGTGTACCTTTGCAAGGCAGCAGACGAGCGGAGTGGCTGCGACGTATCGGCCTGCCCGTATGCGATCGGCGCGCGAACCTACGTGTTTGTGGTCGCCATTTCAGACCGCAGGATTACTATCACAATGTCGGGCTCATGCGGGAATTTGGGTGCGAGCTGAAAAAGCACCCTCTCAAGGATGACGCCCTGCCGTGGTTATTCCTTCCCGGAGCTGCAAAGGTAAGTTCACAGTCAATACAGCTATAGCTGAACTGCTACACGTAGTACGCTGTTTGCATGCGGGCACACTCAAAAGTTCCCCCTATTCTCTTGAATTACATTTAAACTGACACTATAGCATCACTGCAACGCAGTCAGTGCTGCACTAAATGCATAGCATGCGTTGCTCCCGCCGGCTTTGGTGCTCCAATTCTCAAATGACAGGGTGAAGTTCGCAATTTCGAAACTTTATATTTGACACTGCCGTGGTAGCGTCTGCATCAGCAAAAAAATCTCCTGTTCAAGTTTTCGGCACGTGTGTGCTTCGAAATAAGCTCTTACAATAAGTGTCGCACCTACGTGTAACGGCAGGCGTTCTAGTCTGACATGACCACTTGTTTTGCAAGCATGCCTATAGCGGCAATATTGCAGCGACCTCAAATATCATCCCTCTAGTATTCATCCTCGACAGTGTTTGAGTTTTCTTGCTTCTTGACAGGTTTACCTTGCTTCGATGGTGTGCAGGTTTTAACATTTATCTATTCGTTTAGCAGCACCACAATAAAAAAATTGCTTGGAGGGGTTCTTTATTCATAGTTTGAAAAATCAAAGGTACAAATAAAAGTGCTCGTAGTGTTAGAGAAAATGCCCATCACATGCAAATATTTACACGAGGTAAAGAAGAAAACATCATTAGCCGTAACATCACACCACTTATTCAAGGGCTGTTGATGGGCGAGGACGATTGTCGATACCTTTGTCTTATATCGCTATACTCTGTAGAACGAAAAAAAAACCCCGCTAGCTGACGTATGCGCAGTAGTTTTTTCAAAACAATTCCTTGTGGTTGTAGTGGCAAATCTTGGCTGGATGCAATAGGCAATGTTGAACGTGCATACAAAGCTATTATGTCGGCTGGCTCCGAATGCTTGCCATTTTATTGTTATCCTAATAATACGATACCCCATTATAGAGTTACAAAAAATAGACGTCACCAAAGCCATATGGATCATGTGATGATGAAAGTTTCTCAACATTTGCGTGTTCAAGCAATGTTCATCTCTCCATCATAGAAGTGTAGCTATGAAATGTTGGTTGTACAGCTGCATACATGCAGGAAGTCCATATGGAGTAGTACAATAGTAGTAGACCTTGTAAGGCATCACGGTGCTGATGAACAAGGATGAGGGCGAGGGAGAAAGACCCGCACATCAGGCTTGCAGCTACTGCAGAGTTCACAAATTTGCAAGAATAATGTTGAAAAATAAATCAATAGTTCCTTTAGCCTCCATCACGAACAGGTGTTCGAAAAAGAAAGGCCCAATCCTATTCTTTTACATTGGGCCCCATATTTATTTGGTGCACAATGACATCCTAATTGTGACAACACGCCATGCAAAAGAGCTCACATTCGCTTTCGGTCACTGCCTTGTCCTGCCTGGTGTCTATCGTGTTTGTCTCATTGTTCCCTTCTATCCTATATTCTAGAAGAATTGTAAAGATAACGAGGTCGGATGCATACGTTCACAAGTTTTACAACTGCAGAACCACTTGCGCACACGCACCTCTTCAGTGGTACTTGTACTAAATCGAGCTTTTATTTTTTGGGACGTTTATCACTTATGCTTAGAGAACTGTTGATTTGTTGCAGCAACATTATTTTTGCAAATATGTGTACACTGAAGAGCTGCAAGTCTGGCATGCGTGTACCAAAATCAACTTCAGATGGTACTTCCTCTGAAGGCTACCTTTTAATTGACAGAAACCCACACATTTCATTATGAAAGAGGGCGAACTGTACAAGCATGGGGACATATGGGGAAAACCAGACAATACAAATGCCTCCGTTTGTTATAAACACTAGTATACAGATATCTTTTTAGTCTGTTGACAAGGCCCCAAGAAACATATGAAGTAAGGTATATTATAGGAATATGCAACTTGTTCTGCATAAGTGCCAATACGAACACAGGCAGTGTTGTCATCCATTGTTTGCTCTGAAAAAAATCACTACTACTCTTTCAGCACCCCACACCATCTCAGGAAAGTGCAACAGATGGTGGCATTGCCGCAGACCGCCCTGCCCGCAAGGTGAGAGCTACGCTAGGTATATGCACTAGCACTGTGGAAAAGTGGACAGATGCACACAAAAGTACTACGCTGCTGCTATGTATTCCAAAAAAGAATTTATGAACATACTTGTTATGCAGCTACACACTGCACAGCAGGAAGATGCAGGAGAAGGCACTTCAACTGCGACACTTCTCACCACAGAGGTGAGAATTTGTTTTGTGTGTCATACCACAAAATTTTAATAACCACAAAAGCTCAGAGTGGTACAGTGCAACATATAATGCGTGCAGTTCAGAAATGAAGCTGGCCTAACGTGTATATTGTTATTCTCATCCACCATGTATTCAGGAGCCAGTGCGGAAACGTGCACGCCAGGCAGCCACGACAGCAGCGGCAACACAGACAGCACAGGAGTGCCATTCTGTTGGTAAGTTGGCTGAACTAAAGAAAGTGATGCACACTGGAAGCAGATACAAAGAGGTATTCCAGGAGCAAGATTTGCACATAAGCAGAAAAAGAAGTAGTGTTTATTATTGACAAATTTTTGACATGTCCACTACAAGGAGCATTGCTGATTTAAGCAATTTTGACCATTTCAGGCACGCAGGTGCTCATGAACCTGAAGATGATGATTTCCGTCAGCACACAAACAGAGCCCTTGTCAACTAAGGAAGCTGCTGTACAGGTTCGACCCTCTGGAGTGCTAGGAGAAACTGCAGGCACCATTGACCCAGTGTCAGTGCTCCCTGCGGACTTCAGGCCACCCCATCGCTCTACACCTGTTCTAACAGAAGACTCTACAATTGACGAGGAGAATGAGGTGGCTGATCTGGACACCACATATCTGCCATCATTCGGCGAAAGTTTTTGCAGGTATCAAATGCAGTGAACCATGATCTATCAACAACAAAAAATAATTGTTGCACAATGCTATATCCATAAAAACAAATGATTCACTGATGCTCCAACATTCAATTACAATCACTGATTTATTGCTTGTGACAGTTACCACTCTCTTGCACTGGTTCTCATGGCTGTCAAAAAAAAATTGTGTTCCCTTACATACTCTTAAACTTCTTCCTCAGGTCATGACAATGCATGCACATTTTCATTTCTTCATTTTAGCCTGAGAATCGCGCAATATTATAAGGGGTACTGGATATGAAACAAGGAAAGGAAAACAACTCTAGCATTCAAACATATATGTAACAAAGATTTCCACTTGTACAATATTAGTTGTACACATTCAGAAAACAGTGAGTAGTGTAGCAACATATATTTCCAATCTAGTTGACACAATTGTCTTACAGCACATGTGTTCCTTTTATTCCTGTGCATGCTCATGTAACCTCTCTACGTGCTTACAAACAAATGTGAGAGCACAGTTCAGTTCTTTCGGAAAGCTTACAAAAAATACTATATTTCATGCATTGCAGGCAGTGATGCAAACACTAAGAAAGCACATGAAAACATGTCTATGCAGCGTTCCCACACCGCCGGTAGTGAATACAACAACCCTGCATATAACAGCAGTTTCTCGGCCCATACTGCAACTACAGCCACGCCCATTTTCATAGGTGCAAGGTTCCACTGAATAAACACTGTCCGGTGAGACGTGTTAGAAACTACACAGAAAATATCCTTTGCATGAGTGAATCTCAGCGATGGGTGAACAGTGTAAATCACCGTTCGCCCATCACTCAGATTTGCTTTCAGCCTGGAATCTGGCATTGCATGTTATGTTCAAGGTCATAGTCTTTCATGCTCAGTTTGACTGCAGTAGTAATCAGAAGTAGTGCTGTGTCATAGTGCATCATCATGTGCTCACTCCTGATAGTGCAATACTACACAGCACTGCCACTGTATGGCAGTATCCATTCTGGCAAAATAATGAGTACAAGAATCGACGACCCCTTTGACAAAAAGCAAAGTCTAGCGAAATGATCCATTCCCCAGATGTGAGAGAGAAATGTTACTCGCAAATGTGATGGGAGACTGCTCACTCCACGAACGTGCGTGCTCCCTCAATCTTTCCTCAGCTTATCTGCAAGGCATAGCAAAACATACAGGAAAAATAGCTGTTTGACCCAGTGGGCCTCTTCATTTTTCAGTGATCTGGCAGCCCACTAGTTATGGTCCTGACAGGAAACAACATCAAAGTCACATCAGATGCGACCTCGGGCTTCCCGCGGGCTCCTTGAACCAATCCGAGTGCTTTTTTGACTTGATTGATGGATTGATTTGGTGGAGATTAATGTCCCAAAACCAGCTCTGATTATGAGAGACACCATAGTGGAGGGCTCCGGAAATTTCGACCACCTGGGGTTCTTTAACGTGCACCGACATCGCACAGCACATGGGCCTCATCATTTCGCCTCCATCCCGAGTGTTTTTTTCGAGATCTTAGAAGGGAGGGCCACTAGTGTCTACTTATTTTCATCTCCAAGTACATTTTCCAAAGACCTTTTCAAAGTTATTGCCTCGTGTTCGCAAACCTTCGACATGTATACCTGCTTTATGAATTGTGGGGATCGCCGGCAGAGGGCCGCTGGGAGGAGATTCTAAGGGACGACGACGACAATGTGAAAGCGCGGTGCGTGGCGCGCGCTGGTGCTATCCCGGAGCCGGGGATCGGCCGGGACGCTGGCAGGACGCTGCTGGGCGTAGCAGGAATGGACTGCGGGCCGAGACGTGGCGATCTCCCACATTGGCGCCACAACGAGGGGCCTCGGCTGCGTTCCGGGATGGACCCTTTTCGTGGGAGAAGCCGTGTCGCCCGTTCAGAAACTCGCAGCTTCTACATGACTGCTGCCCAGGCTGCGTGATTTTCAAACATGCGAATGCGACCAGCTAGCTGAGTCATCGCGAGGAGCTGGCGAACGAAGGCGAGTGGATCCACCAGTTCCCCTGCAGTTCGCGCGGAAATCCATGGAGCCAGCGGTGGAGCAAGCCGATGCGGCGGCGGAGCAGGCCTACGAAGACATCTCAGCCAAAGAGAAGAGAGCTGGCGACGCCAAGCCGGAGAAGTGTCCGCGGAAGGAGACTTCAGCTGAGGTATTCGAAAAAGTTCGTGTTGAAGGTTCGACAGACTGAGCAGGGGACGAGAAATAGAACGGGGAATTAGCTGACAAGTGCGAAAGAAGGCGCTATGACGACTACGGTGATGATGATGGAGAACACGTCATGGCGATGGAGGGGACTGCGACGAGGAGCGGAACAATGCCTGGGCAGATGAAGATCGAGAAGATGATGGACTGTTCCCTACGTTTGATGGTTGGTGGCTTCGTTTGCGATGGCGCTGCAGGATATGAAGGACGAAGAGCAAGAGTAGAAGGAGTCATGATTGAATAGGAGAGCTTAAGGATGAGGCCAGCGGTGTTGACGGCAAGCGAAGACGGTATTAGAGAAAAGGCGAACCGGTCGACGACATTGACGACGGGGGCGCCGGTGATCGCAAGGGTGTTGGTGACCACGATGCTATTGACGACAATGCCCGTGTTTACAAGGTACGTTATGACGATGACCATGTCGCCTTTCCCGTCTATGCCGCCAAGGACATCAACGCGGTGATTCTTCGTGAGTGCAGCCTCCGACGTCCTGACACGGCCTCAGACGCCGACACACCCACACACCCTCCCACGTGATGCACACATAAGATGGCTGGACGGCCTCACTGCGGTCGGCAGCCTGCAACATGGCGGCTGCCCCTACCGGCGGCCTGCTGGTGCACTCTTCAGAACGAGGCTGATGGGACAACCAGTAAAGCTCCAGCGCCCTGGCTTGGTTTAGGACCGGCGGTTCCTGGAAGACGTTCAAACGTTTAGGGCCTCGTGATCCTGGAAGACCGTTTACCAGGAGATGGGCCACCTGTTATCCCCACCACGTTCCGTGCGCCAGCATCCCAGGTTTCTCAGCCGGCAGGGGCGCTCGTCGTCTCATCGTCGCAGACTACCGCGGGCCAATACCACCGTCTCCGCAGATGGAGGGGCAGTGCGGGGATCGCCGGCAGAGGGCCGCTGGGAGGAGATTCTAAGGGACGACGACGACAATCTGAAAGCGCGGTGCGTGGCGCGCGCTGGTGCTATCCCGGAGCTGGGGATCGGCCGGGATGCTGGCAGGACGCTGCTGGGCGTAGCAGGAATGGACTGCGGGCCGAGACGCGGCGATCTCCCACAGAATATAAAGACAAGGAGCACAATGGCAACAAGTTCGCAATGGTTTCCTGTTGCAAAACTGGAAAGGCAGGATTTGTAGGGCTCCATTGTATGGTGGTGTGCCATTGTACAGTTCGAGTTTAGGAAATTGTTTTGCATTTTGAGAAGCACTTGCAATGCCACTGCGGGAAAATTTCTGTGCTCAACCTTGTACACTGGTGGAGTACAAAAAAATTCCACAAGTACTGGCACGAGAAAGTTGTTCTTGCAGCGTCACTCATAAGAAAGAATGTACCAGATCACCGACAAGTCTAACATTAATGATCCTAACGTGTATGGCGCAATTTTTTGTGTCCTGTATTTCCTTTATTCAATAAGCACAAGAGAAATGTGTTGGGCAAGCTACGACGAGAGCAAGGCACAAGCTAGCTTTACGGTGTTCGCGATGGATGCCCGGCCGGGTTTTTCAGGCATAGTTGGTGCCATCGACTCATGCCATGCCTGCATTGCTATAGGCCGTCTGTGTCAGAACAAAGTTATCACTACAGGAAAAAGAATGAGAGTGGGAGAAAGAAAGATATTGCAGTTGTGGTAGTTAAGAGACACTATTTTCTGCAGCCCATGTAGGAAGCACGGAGCAGCTACTGGTGGAGGGATGAAAGAAACTGGAACAAGAAAGTCATAGTGGAGGGCTCTGGAAACTTTTGACCACTGGGGCTTGTTAATGTGCATGTAAGTCTAAATATGCAGGCCTTTAGTGTTTTGCCCCAATCGTAACGTGGCCACCGTGGCTTGGGTTGAACCTGGGTCATTCGATCTGTAGCCAAGTGCCCTAACCGCTAG
>JABSTT010002252.1:0-42907 GCA_013339685.2 Hyalomma asiaticum | reverse complement strand
CCTCGTATGACTCCTTTACAGGTGTTATCGGGGGCCGCAACATACGCCGCCACGTTGTATAACCCTTCGCTTATGCGAATCTGTTTGATCCCAGCATACGCGTTCGCATTCTTCTGCGCCGGTGTGGAAATGACAAGAATGTTTTGAGCAACGTTAAGGCAAACGATGTCACCTTCGGTCTCAGCCGGGGCTAAAGCAGCCGCCATAGCAAGAGCTTGCGCGAGCCTAATTTGGCTTACTTTTCTGACGTCGAGTCCGTCCCTCGGCCGGATGATGATTCGTATGTGGTCCCTCGGTAGACGAGGGAGCCTCGATGCGGCTGCGAGGCGCTTCATCGCGCCTTGCGGGGCTGCCGTGCGGCGGCCTCCCTTCGAGCCCACGTTCGATGCGTTGCCCGCCGTAACTGGCATTCCTAGGCGAGCTTTCTTGTTCCTGCCCAGCGCTGTCGTCCAACCAGGGCGATTCGCTTCTTCGCGAGAGATTTCCTCTCCCATCACCGTGTCTACTAAGGGCATGTTGCCCATCCTCGTCGGGTTAGGCCTAAGCCTACCCGCGCCTCACCGGCAATAATTCGGCAAAAGGACCACTCACTGACAAAGTCCGGTATCGACGTGATCCTCGGCAGAACCTGCGTCGAATGGTGCACAGCTTGGCCAGAAGAACCACGAAAATCCGACCGAAAACATTTACAGAAGCGGCAGCCGATCCTTCCACGTCCGCACTGGTCGGCAGCTTCTTCTTCTTCCTGATGACCGCGAGTTCCGTCAAAGTGAAGTGCGCGAGCGCAGTGCCGGGAGTGATGTCCACGAATTACACCCCAGTGTTGTGCGCGAGTGCGACGTCAATGGTGATGTGCGCGAGTGTGGTTCGCGAGCGGACCGAGAACTTCGTTTGCATCATGGTGTGCGTGAGTCAGGGACCAGTGATGTAGTGCAGCAGCGCGAGAGCTCTGACTCTGAAACTGAACTTTACAGCGACTGGAAGACGTTGTCAAACGGCAACAACGGACAACGAAATGTCGCCGCTTACGACACTGATACTGACTTGTATTACAGTGCCAGCGAGTGAACTTTAGTGATTTTTGTGTCTCGCGGATTTCCATTTGTTGTTTTAAGCTTTCCACCTTTTAGACAGATGTATAACCCTGGTGATTTTTCAGTCCCGCGATTTTCCATTTGGTGTTCTAAGTTTTCTACCTTTTAGATGTATAACTTTTCTGAAACCAGTACCGCACATAATAGTACGTAAAATTGTTTTTTTTTTTCGTACTTCTTTTTTCCTGGGTTGCAAATAAAACGAGTGGGTCACTCTTTTTCGTAGGGGGGAGGTGTCGCGAAGAACGCGTCGCGTAGAATGTTTTCTTGTTCTTTTTTCTTTTCCGACTGCTTTTGTAGGCGGGTGCTCGAGTAAACGAGCCCGCTCGCCGCAGGGAGTCTTCCAGGGACGGGGCACTGAAAATGACGACCACGCGTGTGCGTCGCGGCCAGTTTCTGGAATGTGTTGTTTGTACTAGTTTTGTAGCAAAGCCGGATGCACGTGATCATAAAAGCTTGTAGAGCATCGATCGTTACCGTCGACTTGCCTGACTTGTCCGTGTAAGCCGGTTTCCTATTGGTGGGAGGCGGTGGTGGTTCGAGCCGTCCGCGTCGCCGTGGATGCTGAAAAAGTGCTATTTAAGCGGCGACACTGGCCTTTTTTTGAGAGAGCGAACTCGGGGACCATGACGCTCGGCATCACCAGGGAGCAGTCCGGCAGGCCGACGGGGTATGATACCATTTTCTGTGTTTTATAATTTTTGCCCTGTGTGTTTTACAACTTCAAGATGTCTTAGCTAAATAAACCCCCCAATGAGTGCTTTCCCAATTCACCGTGTCGACTCCTCATCCCTTGCCTGCGCGGAGTGGCTCCCACGCCTCTTCGTCTTCCTGACCTTCCGATGCGTCTAACATTCACGGCCCCGACGTTTCGCTACATTATCGTGTACATTCCTTATAGGAAGTGGATTCAGAGTGTTAAACTTGTCCGAATTTCTTCGGCCAGCTAAAAGATTTGTATAAAGGTTAGTAGTGTACGGCTTGTCTTAAAGGGGTCCTGAACCACCGCTCGGGCTTAGTTTTGAAAACGGCTGGGTGTGTATTGAATGCCTCTCAGAAATTCACAGCCGAAAGAACTTTTCAAAACGGTTTGTTAGGAGCGAAGATATTGCGACCGGAAAACTTCCCTTTCCAGTCCTGTTTCAACTCTGCGGAATAGAGGGTACAGAGCTCCTTAGGGCGGTGTCGAAGGAGGTGTCCCGCCCACCGCTTTACGTCACCAGACTTCAGCGACGTATCAGAGTGGCTGACGAAAAGCGCGCGACTACAGGGGACTGTTTCTTCGCAGCGCGCTTGTGGCCGCCTTCTCGCTCCGCGCCTGGGCTCGGTCGCATGCTCTCGCGACCACCGCATTCATTTTTTCGATCCTCCGAAGCTTTGTTTTCGTTCATCACATACGTTTGGGCTCGCAGGTGTGAGCGTTTACTTTGTCAGTGCGCTGCTTGTCGTCGATATTCCGCATAACGCGGCGTCAGTACAAATAGCGTAACTACCAACGCTGCTCCACCTTGTCCTGCATAACCCGAAGTTAGTTAATTGATTAGTGATTGTAGACGGGACAATCATGCTGTCGGGCTTTAACGTGACTACTATGACTCGAAAGGAAGACCTTCATAACTCGGACCCTTGCCGACAGGTTAATGTGGAATAAGGTGCATTGACATGCGGTAAGATGGATGGATTAATTTAATGTGTGAATACACTAGTTCAATTTTAACAGTGAAGCTGTTTAATCTAATGGTGAAAACTGGGAAATCTGCCGAAAACTCCGCTAAGCTATGTGATGCTAGCATAACACTACCATGCTGCAGTAAAGACAAAGCTCCCTAGGACTAGTTAGGTAAGGCTAAGCTCATTCAATGGAGCCTAATTAAGATTCCTAGGACTAGTTAGGTAAGGCTAAGTCTAATTCAAAGGAGCCTAATTAGGAACAAAAAATTGAAGCCTAGTTCAGACAGGACTAATCCAACTAGGCCAAACCAAGCCAAACTGAACTAATTCAACCTGAATTGAGCTATGACAAGTAAGTCCCAGATAATTAAGCGGATACTAATGATTTATAATTAATTAAGCCATGATACTAATAAACCATGTCCAGTTAAGGTAAATCCAATTATGCGCAGCCTAATTTAGCTGATATGAACAAATCTAGTGTAAGCAAGCTTCTAATTAGACCGTGTTTATTTAAATAGTACTAATTAAATCACGCATAGCTAGGTTATTACTAGTTAAGTCAAACCTAAGCTAGCACTTATTAATCGAAGGTAAATTATGCTAAGACATGAAGGTCAAGCCTCATTAAGTTGAGACTAAACATTTCAGGCTAATTAGGCTAAAACTGATTAAATAATGCCAATTTCAGGTAGTATTCATCAAGCGATACCTAATTAAGATAATATGTCAAAGAACAGCGTAACTAGGCCTGTAATAATTAGGCCATGTGTAATTAAGATATGACTAATTACCCCAAGTATAATTATATCATGAGTAATGAAGACCAGCGTATTAAACAACGTATCATAAGGTATATGATAATTAGACCGAGCCTAATTAGTGTAACGCTAATTAGGCCCTGTATAATTAAGTTAAGACTAAGTCAAGTCTCAGTAAGCTCAGATTATTAAGTTACGCCAAATTAGGCCAAGCATTACAGACGTAGTGATTTCATTCGAAACTAATTTATCTTAGTCAACCTTAATCTGCTGTAATCCTTAATTCACCCTAATCTAAGTCTAGCGTAATCCGCTCTATAATATGCCATACTCCACCTTAATGCACCTTTGTCTTAATCCACCCTAATGCGCCTTAATGAGCTCTAATCCTCCCAAGTACACCCTAATCAGACCTTGTCCTTTAATCTACCTTATAGAAGAAATATTTTGGGTTCGACTCCAGCCATGTTATTGAGTACGCGTACTAGAAGGTGGCGCATTGGAGTACCATAGGGAATAAACCCATCTACAATCACTGATGAATTAAAGTTTGGGATTAATTTGTGATTTATTACAGGCTGCAGGCATGCATTTGTTGGCTTCTTGGAAAACTATATTTATGGTGACTTTTTTTTTTTACTTATGCACCGCACCGTTCGCGTCCACACCGAGGTAGTTTACGGATGCCTTCCAATGGCATCTATGAGGCTTGCGCATTAGTAAATATATATTTACATATTTCCAGCAACTATCTTGCCTATATAGGTGCTCACAACGCAAGGAAAAGCTAGCGCACGGCACGCATGGCACGCACGCGCTAACGGTTTTAAAAAAGGCGCGCTGCGAAGGGCCCGCACACAGCCGAGGCGGGCGTGTCTGCCATCGGCCAATAGCAGCGACGCTCCTTGTAAATGCTCTATGACGAAATAGAGCATATTCAAGGAGCGTGAGGAGAAGCCGCTTTTTGAGTTGAGGGCTCCTGAAGAAGTGGAAGCTTTGTGCTCCGCTTGTGAACGCTACGCTTCGCGGATGACTACAGCATTTGGCTGAGATGTTCGTTACAGCGTAGGAAAGCCGTAGAATATGTTTCTTCACCAAGCCCGGAGGGTGGTTCAGGACCCCTTTAAGGCAAGGAGTAATCAAGGAGTAATTTATATTCCTTATTGCGCTTGCAATGTTAATTTCGCCATGAATCTATCCATCGACCTATCTATCTATCTATTTTCTCCGTCCGTTTCTTACGAGTTGCTATTATCGGAGACCGTCGGTTGGTTATGTCCAGCGTCGCATGCATGGGTTTCCTGTCTGTGCGGAATACTATGACAATATGAGAATATGTAGTCGTGCTAGTAGCTAACACATTTTACTATCTGTTATAAGAAAAACGGTTTGTTTAGGTGCTTACCGAATTATCGTCGGCGCGTTGATAACACACAGTACATATAGACATCAGCTTTTGCCTCCATCGAAATGTGACTCATAGCGAGGATCGAGATATCAGCCGAGCACTGTACCAATGTGGAGACTTTTTAGGGCAGTGTTTTTGTGCATGTCTTTTTAGTGAAACGTCGTCTTTATTGCTTACCCGTGATAGAGATGACAGGAGCAATATGTCATTTTGTAATTTCTTGAGGAAGTCGTGTCATTGTCTGGCTCTGACACTTTCGGGTAATAGGTCTTGGGCGCTACTTTACGGGGTTGCTCAGTTGCATACCGTGGTCACCTGATACCCACTCGTGCAGCACTTGCAATGTAAGATGAGTGTGTATATATTTGTTTACAGATTGCAAATATGATCCAGGAATTTAGTTAATGTGTAAGCACACGAAGGATACTTTCTGGCTATCTGAACAAAGAGTAATAATATTTGTGCGCCGTTTATGAGCAACTGGAATTTGTCCGGCTTTTTTATCCTGCAACTGCTGTATAGTAGTGCCTACTGTCCGAGATATGCGTAGCGTTGGCGCAGCAGATGTGGTAAGTGGGCTTAAGCGACCAGCTCCACCAACCTTGTCGCCCACCTTGGTGACTGTCCATGTCTATATTTTAAGGTTAGGCAACAACGTATGCACTAATGGTGTCCCATCTTGGTGGAGCTAGACATCAGGCAGACATCTAATACCCCAGGCATCAAATCATCATGCCACCTCAGATAAGTTTATGGCAATGTTGAGCTTCCTCATGCTAATTAATCTTTTCTTCTAATATGTTGTTTTTAATCTTGGAACGCTGAGCTCCACTGTGTCATCTGTGGAGTGAAGCATCCAGTTAATTCTATTGTGACTTGCTAAAATGGAGGCATTTGTGTGCTTAATTCTCCCTCTATGATCCTGGTAATGTTTTATTTCTTAAGGACAAGTGTGGATTTAGTTGTTCCCTTCAATATGTGCAGGACATAGTATACTGGCTGTGGAATGTACTTCACATACTTTGAGCTTGCACCATGTTGTTATCAAAGGAAATGTAAGATTTTTGCAGAATGTCACATCTTCCAGGCATGACAAAGAAATATAAGGGTAGTTTTATAGAATCTCTGTTGGGTTCCTCGGTCCTGCAGTCTGAGTCATGGACTTTTCTAGCAAGCAACGCATCTTTGGATGCGTGCGTTCCTGTAGACCAGATTCTTGCACTCCAACATTGCTCTTGGTACAACGAAAAGTAATACCGGCTGCATAGATTTTGTGCCAAGAGTTCGAGATCTCAGATCTTGTTGCGCTTCAAGGACAGAAACAGCTTACAAAAGTTATGCAGACAGAATCATTGCTAATTTCGTGTTTGCCATCAACACAGAATTTTTAGTTGACTGCTATTTACTTTGTTTACTGATTCTCTCAGCCCTCCTGCGCTACTGCAAAAATGTAGGACATACGTAAAACATGTGCAGTGTTGAAAATAGTAACTACTGATTCTTAACACAAACGTGAGAGATGGCTGTGGAGTGTATTAAACGAAGGCTGTCGTTAACTAGCAGTAGAAGACGATGCACTGTTCACTTCCTATCTGCCTGTGCCACACAAACTTAGACGGTGCAAATTGTACTCTGTCTCCAAGGCTTGGGCCCCAGTCGAACGTACTGGCGGGGATCGCTTGCAGACGAGGCGAGTTTGGTACATTAAACTTAGTGCTTCACCTTCTGACAGAAATTATGCATTGCATACTCAGCGCGCATGAATTACGCGGTAGTAGGAGTGTAAACAGGGAGAATTGGAACCGTAGCCTTTATTTTATAAATGGACGCCCGTAGACAGTAACGGCTTTTTTTAAAATTATCTGCTCACGCCTAGAGCTTCGCGTCTCCGCCTGCTTCGTGCGGTCGGGCTACTTTTGTAATCTTCAGAAGTCTACAGCATGTTCCAGGTCACGGTCCTATTTGTCTTGCATTTCACATTTAGCACCGAATTGTCTCCAAAATTACCGCATGCAACAGCATCGACAAAGTGCGGCATCCTCGGCGCTCATTCTGCGAAAATGTCGACGTTGTCGTCTGCTGCATTGTGCTCCGTGAAATATAATCTAAAAGAACTTGTTGTTGGGCTAGTTGGTAGAACATATCTAAACCTTATTCTGAGCGCAACCACACGACACTTCCACACACACACCCACACACCCAGGCATCCACCACGCACAGCGCTCACTTCCAACTGAATTTATTCAACACACGAAGGCTGAATATATACATGTGGCACATGCGCGCATACATCAAGTGAAGCCAACACACACAATCAACATATACATTTCCTTCTTGCTCTTTCTATCTTACAGTCTTGATCTTATGAACTGCATTTCACTAGGAAACAGAGATAGCGACGGGGTGCTCACACAGTGGTCCTTATCTTTTTCAATGTAAAAAGCCTCCAACACTTCACGGGCAGTTTTTCTTTTGCTTCTGCCCAGAATCTTAGTCTCGGAGAATCCTGCGTCACAGCCACACATTATACAGTGCGCAACTAGGTGCGCATACTTATCATCTCGTTTGATTAATTTTTGGGCGTGTTCCCTTAACCGGTCATTAACACACCTTTCGGTTTGACCGATGTACACCTGGCCGCAGGATAGGGGTATCGAGTACACGACCCCCGTGGAACACTTTTTGAGAAAAGGCCTCTCATGCTTCTTCTCGCAGTCGCGTTTTTTGCTCACGCAAATGCGTTGGCACAACTTCCCGATTTTCTCGGGCGCCGAAAAAACCATCGGTACACCGTGCCTACCCGCGACTTTCTTGAAATTGTGCGAGAGTTTATGGATATATGGCACAACTTGTGGCCTAATCCTTGAGGGCTGGGTAGCAATTGACGCTTCCCTTGTTCCACGTTTTAACTTCTGCAGCAGTGATTCGACAACGGCTGTGATGACCGATCGAGGGAAGCCTGCAGCCTCTAATCGGCTAACCTGATTGTGAAAACTACGTTCCATGCTGTGTGGGCAGGACCTCCTCAGCGCCGATTCCAAGCAGAGAGAGGCTACGCCCCTCTTGACAATGTTTGAGTGGGCAGAGTCGTACGGCAACAGCTCCTTCTTAGCACGGGGATGATAAAACCAGCAGAAGTGCACATCGTTCCACGTGAGGCTCAAATCTAAAAATTGCAGACAAGCTTCTTGCGGTGTTTTAAAGACGTTTAAAATAGCTTCAGGGGATGTAAGGTCTCCCTGTAAAAGAATTAAAAAATCGTCTACGTATCTAAAAACTTTCACAACGTCCCCCCCTTTAAAAGCATTATCCAAGTCCCCATCTACTTCAGCTAAAAAGATATCGCAGAGAACCGGCGCGACACACGACCCAATGCAGATTCCCTGTCGTTGAAGATAGGGCTTTTCGTCAAAAGTTATAAAAGTAACATTGAGGTAAAATTCTAAAAGCGATAAGAAATTGTCAACGGTAATTCCTGAGTCATTGATAAAAGAAACGTCGCCATTCTTTTCGATGCAGGATTTTACAGATGCAAGAAGCTTGTCATGCGGAACAGAATAATACAAGTCTACTACATCCACTGAGAAGGCGTTGCAAGTACCACTGTGAGACCGCAAAAAATCGCACACATCACTAGATCCCTTTGTACGGAAGGGATCATTCACTGCAAGCTTTTTAAGCTTGCTCTGCAGAAATCTACTAACATTGATTTGCCAGGATCCCCCTTCACTAACAATAGTACGAAAGGGTATATCAGGTTTGTGTGTTTTAGCAGAGAAAAAAACGTTAAGGTTGCTCCCTTTGCTATTCTCTATTTCCCTGGATAACACCGTAAGCCCCACATTCTTGCAGAAACGAACAAACTTCGATTTAACGCGTGTCTCACCCTTCTTAACCGCACGGAAGTTCTTCTTAATAGCCTCTAGAGCTTTTTCGTTAAACGCTCCCTCAGGTATGACAACAAAGCAACCTTCTTTGTCTGCTAGCATTAATTTTAATTTGTTGTCTTTGAAATACGACACAACGTTATTTAATCTTTTATCTTTAGGTCGACCTAGAGCCTGCGGTGCACATTTTAAGAAACAGTCCATACCATCTTGTAGGCACCTGTCACGATCTTGATTCGCCTTCGCGGACACGTCCCTGTTTAACCCCACAAGTTCATGGGCAGGCAGGCTAGGCGGCAAGGCGAACTTAGGTCCCTTCTGGAGCCATCTCTCGACATCTGCCGGAATGTAGGCGTCCTCGAGCACAACGATGCGCCTCCGCTCTTCTCTTCTTTCCTTTCCACATACCTTGAGTAGTGGGGTCAGGACCTGTTTCCACATACTCTTCTCTTCTTTGCTTTCCACATACTCAAGGTATGTGGAAAGCAAAGAAGAGAAGAGCGGAGGCGCATCGTTGTGCTCGAGGACGCCTACATTCCGGCAGATGTCGAGAGATGGCTCCAGAAGGGACCTAAGTTCGCCTTGCCGCCTAGCCTGTCTGCCCATGAACTTGTGGGGTTAAACAGGGACGTGTCCGCGAAGGCGAATCAAGATCGTGACAGGTGCCTACAAGATGGTATGGACTGTTTCTTAAAATGTGCACCGCAGGCTCTAGGTCGACCTAAAGATAAAAGATTAAATAACGTTGTGTCGTATTTCAAAGACAACAAATTAAAATTAATGCTAGCAGACAAAGAAGGTTGCTTTGTTGTCATACCTGAGGGAGCGTTTAACGAAAAAGCTCTAGAGGCTATTAAGAAGAACTTCCGTGCGGTTAAGAAGGGTGAGACACGCGTTAAATCGAAGTTTGTTCGTTTCTGCAAGAATGTGGGGCTTACGGTGTTATCCAGGGAAATAGAGAATAGCAAAGGGAGCAACCTTAACGTTTTTTTCTCTGCTAAAACACACAAACCTGATATACCCTTTCGTACTATTGTTAGTGAAGGGGGATCCTGGCAAATCAATGTTAGTAGATTTCTGCAGAGCAAGCTTAAAAAGCTTGCAGTGAATGATCCCTTCCGTACAAAGGGATCTAGTGATGTGTGCGATTTTTTGCGGTCTCACAGTGGTACTTGCAACGCCTTCTCAGTGGATGTAGTAGACTTGTATTATTCTGTTCCGCATGACAAGCTTCTTGCATCTGTAAAATCCTGCATAGAAAAGAATGGCGACGTTTCTTTTATCAATGACTCAGGAATTACCGTTGACAATTTCTTATCGCTTTTAGAATTTTACCTCAATGTTACTTTTATAACTTTTGACGAAAAGCCCTATCTTCAACGACAGGGAATCTGCATTGGGTCGTGTGTCGCGCCGGTTCTCTGCGATATCTTTTTAGCTGAAGTAGATGGGGACTTGGATAATGCTTTTAAAGGGGGGGACGTTGTGAAAGTTTTTAGATACGTAGACGATTTTTTAATTCTTTTACAGGGAGACCTTACATCCCCTGAAGCTATTTTAAACGTCTTTAAAAGACTAGGACGAGGCCTATCTTTCACGGTCGAAACACCGCAAGAAGCTTGTCTGCAATTTTTAGATTTGAGCCTCACGTGGAACGATGTGCACTTCTGCTGGTTTTATCATCCCCGTGCTAAGAAGGAGCTGTTGCCGTACGACTCTGCCCACTCAAAGATTGTCAAGAGGGGCGTAGCCTCTCTCTGCTTGGAATCGGCGCTGAGGAGGTCCTGCCCACACAGCATGGAACGTAGTTTTCACAATCAGGTTAGCCGATTAGAGGCTGCAGGCTTCCCTCGATCGGTCATCACAGCCGTTGTCGAATCACTGCTGCAGAAGTTAAAACGTGGAACAAGGGAAGCGTCAATTGCTACCCAGCCCTCAAGGATTAGGCCACAAGTTGTGCCATATATCCATAAACTCTCGCACAATTTCAAGAAAGTCGCGGGTAGGCACGGTGTACCGATGGTTTTTTCGGCGCCCGAGAAAATCGGGAAGTTGTGCCAACGCATTTGCGTGAGCAAAAAACGCGACTGCGAGAAGAAGCATGAGAGGCCTTTTCTCAAAAAGTGTTCCACGGGGGTCGTGTACTCGATACCCCTATCCTGCGGCCAGGTGTACATCGGTCAAACCGAAAGGTGTGTTAATGACCGGTTAAGGGAACACGCCCAAAAATTAATCAAACGATGATAAGTATGCGCACCTAGTTGCGCACTGTATAATGTGTGGCTGTGACGCAGGATTCTCCGAGACTAAGATTCTGGGCAGAAGCAAAAGAAAAACTGCACGTGAAGTGTTGGAGGCTTTTTACATTGAAAAAGATAAGGACCACTGTGTAAGCACCCCGTCGCTATCTCTGTTTCCTAGTGAAATGCAGTTCATAAGATCAAGACTGTAAGCTAGAAAGAGCAAGAAGGAAATTTATATGTTGATTGTGTGTGTTGGCTTCACTTGATGTATGCGCGCATGTGCCACATGTATATATTCAGCCTTCGTGTGTTGAATAAATTCAGTTGGAAGTGAGCGCTGTGCGTGGTGGATGCCTGGGTGTGTGGGTGTGTGTGTGGAAGTGTCGTGTGGTTGCGCTCAGAATAAGGTTTAGATATGTTCTACGAACTAGCCCAACAACAAGTTCTTTTAGAGTATATTTCTAGTACAGTGGGCCTGTCGTGTTCCCCGTCCTATTTCGTGTCGTTTACTGATGGACTTGTGCGCAACATCATCGAAGCCACCTGCCAAGCAAGGAAGTGCTCCTTCTGCATACGAAAGGGCATCACCCCTGACGAAGTGTGTGCCTTATTTGGAATTATACGACCTTCCTGGAGGCACGTCAAAAGAGTGTGCAAGATTCTTAAGGCGGAATTATGGCGTCAGGTGCGTTTGTTCCACGACTGGCTTCGCGTGGTCCACTACAGTCTGTTTCCGCAATGGCTGGCTGCTGAATCTCTTCGAAGGCTGAGGCAGCATGTGGGCGAACTCACGGAAGCAAGGTGGAAACAGGTCCTGACCCCACTACTCAAGGTATGTGGAAAGCAAAGAAGAGAAGAGCGGAGGCGCATCGTTGTGCTCGAGGACGCCTACATTCCGGCAGATGTCGAGAGATGGCTCCAGAAGGGACCTAAGTTCGCCTTGCCGCCTAGCCTGTCTGCCCATGAACTTGTGGGGTTAAACAGGGACGTGTCCGCGAAGGCGAATCAAGATCGTGACAGGTGCCTACAAGATGGTATGGACTGTTTCTTAAAATGTGCACCGCAGGCTCTAGGTCGACCTAAAGATAAAAGATTAAATAACGTTGTGTCGTATTTCAAAGACAACAAATTAAAATTAATGCTAGCAGACAAAGAAGGTTGCTTTGTTGTCATACCTGAGGGAGCGTTTAACGAAAAAGCTCTAGAGGCTATTAAGAAGAACTTCCGTGCGGTTAAGAAGGGTGAGACACGCGTTAAATCGAAGTTTGTTCGTTTCTGCAAGAATGTGGGGCTTACGGTGTTATCCAGGGAAATAGAGAATAGCAAAGGGAGCAACCTTAACGTTTTTTTCTCTGCTAAAACACACAAACCTGATATACCCTTTCGTACTATTGTTAGTGAAGGGGGATCCTGGCAAATCAATGTTAGTAGATTTCTGCAGAGCAAGCTTAAAAAGCTTGCAGTGAATGATCCCTTCCGTACAAAGGGATCTAGTGATGTGTGCGATTTTTTGCGGTCTCACAGTGGTACTTGCAACGCCTTCTCAGTGGATGTAGTAGACTTGTATTATTCTGTTCCGCATGACAAGCTTCTTGCATCTGTAAAATCCTGCATCGAAAAGAATGGCGACGTTTCTTTTATCAATGACTCAGGAATTACCGTTGACAATTTCTTATCGCTTTTAGAATTTTACCTCAATGTTACTTTTATAACTTTTGACGAAAAGCCCTATCTTCAACGACAGGGAATCTGCATTGGGTCGTGTGTCGCGCCGGTTCTCTGCGATATCTTTTTAGCTGAAGTAGATGGGGACTTGGATAATGCTTTTAAAGGGGGGGACGTTGTGAAAGTTTTTAGATACGTAGACGATTTTTTAATTCTTTTACAGGGAGACCTTACATCCCCTGAAGCTATTTTAAACGTCTTTAAAAGACTAGGACGAGGCCTATCTTTCACGGTCGAAACACCGCAAGAAGCTTGTCTGCAATTTTTAGATTTGAGCCTCACGTGGAACGATGTGCACTTCTGCTGGTTTTATCATCCCCGTGCTAAGAAGGAGCTGTTGCCGTACGACTCTGCCCACTCAAAGATTGTCAAGAGGGGCGTAGCCTCTCTCTGCTTGGAATCGGCGCTGAGGAGGTCCTGCCCACACAGCATGGAACGTAGTTTTCACAATCAGGTTAGCCGATTAGAGGCTGCAGGCTTCCCTCGATCGGTCATCACAGCCGTTGTCGAATCACTGCTGCAGAAGTTAAAACGTGGAACAAGGGAAGCGTCAATTGCTACCCAGCCCTCAAGGATTAGGCCACAAGTTGTGCCATATATCCATAAACTCTCGCACAATTTCAAGAAAGTCGCGGGTAGGCACGGTGTACCGATGGTTTTTTCGGCGCCCGAGAAAATCGGGAAGTTGTGCCAACGCATTTGCGTGAGCAAAAAACGCGACTGCGAGAAGAAGCATGAGAGGCCTTTTCTCAAAAAGTGTTCCACGGGGGTCGTGTACTCGATACCCCTATCCTGCGGCCAGGTGTACATCGGTCAAACCGAAAGGTGTGTTAATGACCGGTTAAGGGAACAAGCCCAAAAATTAATCAAACGAGATGATAAGTATGCGCACCTAGTTGCGCACTGTATAATGTGTGGCTGTGACGCAGGATTCTCCGAGACTAAGATTCTGGGCAGAAGCAAAAGAAAAACTGCACGTGAAGTGTTGGAGGCTTTTTACATTGAAAAAGATAAGGACCACTGTGTAAGCACCCCGTCGCTATCTCTGTTTCCTAGTGAAATGCAGTTCATAAGATCAAGACTGTAAGCTAGAAAGAGCAAGAAGGAAATTTATATGTTGATTGTGTGTGTTGGCTTCACTTGATGTATGCGCGCATGTGCCACATGTATATATTCAGCCTTCGTGTGTTGAATAAATTCAGTTGGAAGTGAGCGCTGTGCGTGGTGGATGCCTGGGTGTGTGGGTGTGTGTGTGGAAGTGTCGTGTGGTTGCGCTCAGAATAAGGTTTAGATATGCTCCGTGAAGGTCGCGCACTATTTCTCGTTTGAGTGGTGCAAAGCTTTTTCACCACCGCGGAATATGTCTGGACTACGGCGCGTAATTTATTTTGTTTTAACAGTTAAAACGCGGGCCTACAATGCCTACATTATGGTGCCTCAGGTAAGTATCAGGTTTTCCTCTTTCTTTTTCGTTCATGGTCAACAGCCATCATCACCAATCGACACTATCCTGCTTTACCATCCCAACTCATCAAAGGCTACACCGGTTTCTGAAGCCACTTGACATGCAGAAGAATGTCGCCAACTAGCTCGCTCCCTTAAAACCCAAGAACAAGCACACGAGAAATTTCACGTGGCGACGGGCTGCCAAACCAACAGTTTCCGCCTAGTGCTCTCGTTCGGCTGGGGGTGCTCTTTACTCCTACACCAGGTATCTCACCGAAGTTTGCCTTGAACTATCATGGACCTTGCCGGGTCCTGTGGCAAACTTTTCCTGCCCAATATCTCATTGAACCACTCATACCCACTACGGAGCTGCACCGCTGCGGCTGTGAGACTGTGTACATATATCACCTCAAACTTTATCATGAACCCTTTGTCCTCACGATGCCTTAGCCTACTGGAGTGGGAGCCACTCCAGTAGGCTCCCAATGCTACGCAAGTGGGGCGTGAGCTGAATGCAGTTGCTGCTCCAACTGGTTGAGCCTTCGCCATCGTGTCTTCCAGTCGGTGCCAGCCTCGTTGTCTACAGCCGTGTTGGGCTTCCTTATCACACTATAAATGGACAACAAAACTTGCATAGCACTTATTTACCTTCATGTGCTACACTGAAGCCCGGTGAAGTAAAACAGGCCACCAAAATGTGCACGTCAACTAGTATGTCATGTAGGAAAGCAATGTTGTCAACAACACAATTTACATGTAAAAGCCTACATTGAGTTTACACAGTAAAGGGAGAAATTGAAAGTACTGTGCAATAGTGCATGTGAAAATGGCAGAAATAGATTAAGCCATCCACAACTCATGCTTCATGGAATATGTGTACAGTAACCACTAAAGTTTATGAACTACGAGTGCATGGTTAACAGAATCTTCTGCCTCTTCTGCCACGTCACCTGTGATAGACAGTAACGTTACGTTCAAGAAGTATCTATCCTTAAAGGGGTTCTGGAAAGAATATGAAGATGTCCAGTTGTAATTTTGACCTCTTCACTATGCATTCGACAAGCCGATTCCGAAATATTTCGGTGACATATTCCGTGGCTCATTTAATACCAGCCATTTGAAATCCCAGCATTCTTGTGCTCCCAAAACGACTTTGCAACACTGCAGGCCGGCATGGTACTATTCAGTGACGTTACAGTAAGATATTTTTAAGTGTAAAGTTATAGTGAACTCGTGATTGCTCTAAAACAATTGGTTTACTTGAAAGCTAGAAAGAAAGAAAATATTTAAAACCGCGCGGTACCGTCATTAGGAAGCAAGGTTGCAGCACGGTTTGTTTTCTCATGGCCTCTGAGGGCGCGCCAGTCTCAGAGGCCCGGTGGTGACTAAGGTGACGTCAGCTGCAGAGTTGAGGGGAATGCACGCAAGGGTGAAACCAAAGCTGTGCTTTTTCTCACTCTACATCAACCCACACGATGCAACGGAACAATGCACATTGTTGTTTGGAGAATCAGATCCCGAATATGCATATATTACGAAGTCTCCAGGCCTGTCTGTTAACGGTGCGAGCACTACAGGCTTATATCTCAAGAGCCGTTTGCAAAACTGACATTTATTCATCGGCACACCAGTCGAATCAGGCTGTTCTGGCTACGATACTGCCGTAAAAGCACATATTTGGTGGCCTTACCGCAGATGAGCGCTGTGTGTGGAGACAAAAAAGTAACAATGCTGTGTGCGACACTGAAAACTTGGCAAGCCAGCGAGTGTCAAGAAGACTGATTTCCGGTGGAACACTTGGGCCACCGCTAGGCAGCGTACCAGTAAGTGGCTTGGCAAGTCATTTTCGCAGGCACTCGTGCACTCCGGAAACTTTTGTGGTTGGCCGTACATTGGCAGACAACTACGCTGTAATATCACGATTGGTTCCTTTGCTAGATGCCCGAAAATGGCATCAGCTCTCAGCAGAATCTGCCTGCTTTTGAGTTCTGTGCATGCACCACAAGATGCTCTGTACCAACACCATCGTCTCACAGTGGTGGGTGGCAACGTGAGTGCCAGCGTCTTGGGGGCGTGCTGACGCACGCTTGGCTCCACGATTGTTTTGGTGCATGCTTAATAGGGGGCCGAAGGACTCTAGAGTCCTTCAAGCTCTAGAGTCCAAGCTCGGCAACAGGGTGTCACACTTGCGGAGACTATGCAAGGTGCAGAAGCTGTGGAAGTGTCAGCAACCGACAGTACCTGATAGGAAAGGGATTTTACTGCTGTTTTTTTTTTTGCTTATTAAGATATGTATGTGGTATCCAATAAAGGGCAGTGGCATCACCCAGGCGGACACATGGCTAAAATGGACTTGGATGATTGAAGAAGAGAACCAACTAAAAAACACGTGGACAAAGAAAAAGAAGGCCACAGGGTGAAGCAGGACAAACTAAAATTTATTTAGAAAAACACCGTCATATAAAAACCTGCCATTGTTGCCTGCACATCCGCAAGTCAATACAAACACAAACAGATGATGCGTAACACAGGTACAAATGGATACTGAGCAACACTAATAACTAATCATACCTGGAATGACAGATCTAAGAAAACATAATCCTTTTTCACTTAGGCATAAGGATGTGGCACTTACACATGAGTTACCTCATTTGGCAATATATATAAGGCTTCCAAAACTTCTTTCCGTTTTGCTCTTTCCCCGGTCCAAAATGCTGACCTTATCAAATACAGGGGTGCCACCCATTCCCTTGCATGTCGCGACAAGTGTGCACCATCACAAGTCAAAAGAGAGGCTCCGTGCTATTTTATTCGGACATTAATACACCGGCCAGTTTGGCCAACAAATGCATTGCCACAGGAAAAAGGAATACATTTAGCCTTTGACACACAAGATGCAAAAGAAACAGCGTGTCAAGAGCCACAACCAATCACCTTTTGCCTCTTCTCGCTAATGCTTGTGCCGAAGCTAGCCCAGTGTGCGAGGGGCTGAAAAGACCATGCAGACATACATTTGCAACCTTTTTAATTTGTGTCAAAGCACGTGTACAAGGTCATGCTGTTCCGCAGGCCTTCAGACACAAATCGTATACACATATAGGTTAAAATAGCTGAGAGAGGAGGGCGCATTAGCTATTGCACCTTCTCTATACTTTATGTGGATGGAAACTAAGAAGTGCGGTATCAGCTGTGTCATATGTACATGGTCGATACATGCTTTTGTAAAGAATTATCATATGTTAACATATATGGCATTGCTCGTGTGTTCGTGTTCTCCGTTGTGATTTTCTTTCTACTGCCTGACAACGAGTTTTCTGGTTTGCTTGTGGCAAACAAACAAGTGTGGAATGTAAATAAATCACATTGGTGGTGACTGCTTATGTAAAGTATGAAAGTTGTTTCATATAGCACAGCATGAAACCGACACATTTCCACAGAGCTGGCATGATCATCTTATAAGATGCAGAGAAATCATGAACAGACTTGTGCGACTTTAAGTAAATGGCAGGCTGCAGGGCTTGTAAACTTGGTCTAGTAATGGAGAGTAATATAATTGTGTCATAAGTCACTGAATAGAAATATTAAATTCCGCTGGATTGAAAGATTAGGTTTTTGTAATAAACAGTTCACCATTTCTAGCGAGAACAAAGCTTTCACTACGAGTAAATGACGAAATTGAAACTTTGGAGTTGTGCTCCCTCTCTGATGCTAAGAAGTGATGTCGTGTGATCTAGTTTCAAGTTCCTCTACTACTGTGGCATGTTACAGGTGAATTAGAAATTCTTGATAACAACAAATGTGAGGTACGACAGAGTTCTTGTTGTCTAATGTGACCGTTGAGCTCTGTGCACAGTGGTGCCTACAAGCTCTGGTTTCGGTCGGCTGCACTGTGCTTTCCCTTGGCTAATGGCAGTGTTTTCATTTCACAATGTGCAATGCCGTCAGTGCTGCATCACTGAACTGCTGACAATTTTTGTTACTTTTGGCAAGAGCTGTTCGCTATGCCTTTCAAACAGAGCCAGCGAAACCTCACTGCAGCACTACCTTTTGGCCGCTTGCTGAAACAGGCAGCATATACGTGTCTTCACACTAGTGAAGCTGAGTAGCGGCACCAGTGATTTTGCTATTAGATTCCAACATAACAATTTCCAAATTCGCTTGCTGGCATGCAGAAAGCAGTGATTATTTTCTACAAAGATAATAAATCATTGTTACCAAGCTTAATATTTGCCTTTAGTGTCCCTTTAAACTTAAAGTGCATTACAGTAAGCACTGCATTACAGTAAGCACTGCATCGATGTTCTCGGCAAGCGCTGACTGGGGCCTAGTTCATCAGTATGGCAATAAAGACTGCAAAGAATATTCATTGAAGTCAAGATGTCCTCTTAAATTTATCTTTATAAATGTTTTCTGCTTTTGTTTGTTACAGAGGAATGGCTCGTGGCTGCATCTGATCAGGGGAAGGCAGCTGATGAACCAGCCCATTAGGCTTGCCCCAGCAACAGGTGAATTGGGTGAAATGCGTCAACAAAATCGAGTTGCCCCTGTGTGTGGCACATCAGATAACACCTTCAGTGAACAAACAGAAGATAAGCGCGAACTATCATGATGATGAACGAACTAGATGAACAAACAGAAGATGAGCGCGAACTATCAAGTGAAGCACGCACGAAACGAACGCACATATATACACGGAACGAGCGCGAATAAGCTGTCGCAATGGATACTGTCAGTTTGAACAGCGTTCCTGTTGCGAAGGCGGCTACCCGGCGCGCTCCTCGCGCCATCTCGCTGGTAATGAAGAAACGCTATAAGCGCCTGCCGTCTCTGAGTCCTGCCAGCGGTAAAGGGTGTGTACATAAGGCTCGCCGTTAGCTCCTTTGAGCGTCTGCTCTTTGTGGCGTAGGGGTTAGCGCCGCGCGCTGCGGAGTGAGGGGTTCCTGGTTCGATTCCGCTCGTCGGAAGCATTTATCCGAATTATTTTTCTTTGGGACTTCATATATATATACATCCTTATACATATACGGTTCATGACGGCGGCGACGGGGATGGCAAAAACCAGCCGAGACTGTCCATATAATTGCTATCGCAATAATAACTAAAGAAATAAATATATCATGCCTGAACATGTGCGATTAGTTTTACCTGCGTCTCGATGGGAAGAGGAAGGTCAGAAAGAAAGCGAGTCGGTTCTGCGAAATGATCGGCGCCGCTGCAGTGAGAACCTCTGACATCGCGGCATGCGATCTGTCAAGCAGAGTGGAAGTGGGTTATGTGTTGTAGAAATGGCAAACTTTAGAACCGAGTTTGCTCACTTATGAATTGGTTTGTGTCATAAACAAATCGGAGGGAATATATTAAATGCTGATGCGAGCGGTCATATATATGGTTTCGCTGTTTGTAAACAAACAGGAATGCGCCGAGCGGTCTGCCCAAGAAGTCTTCTGGTGCGACACTTTCGGTAGTACTTTTTCAACGGTGTCGACGGTGTTGACATGGTAATGTTTCAGTTTGTCGCTGTATTAATTCTGACATATTACTTTAGATATCTTTGGATCAGGGGTTCTCAATGTGGGTTCCGCAGGCCTCTCCTCAGGGTTCCGCGAGCCACTGATAAATTTTCCCTGGTTACGCATTCGCCAACTCAACTCACTCAGATGGCGATGCCGAGTTGTGATTGATCTAGGGGACTTCATTATACACGGCTCACTTCGCAGTGAAGATGTTGAAATGGAAAATGAGTTTCTAGAACTGCGGGCTAACACTGCCCTTAAGAGAAATTTGGCTGCCAGTGTGTTGTTACGTTCTGGATCTCAAAAGGACAGAAAGTTGAGCGAGTTGGTAAGGGTCCATAGTCATAAGAAGAGGCGTGCAAGGCACGGACACAAGCGGAGAAGTGAAGAAATGAGCTGATGGAAGGAAAGAAGCGAACGGATATCTGTCAGGTTAAGCACATAGCCAATAACAATTTTACCGACGGTCGCATGGGTGCGGTTTAAGAGATTCCTTTTAGCTGCGGACGTTTTGATGTAGGGCAAACATGCGCGTTGTATTAATAAAAGATTAGTTGAACATAGAAGGTCGCTATCAGGTGGAATGCCGTCTAATCTATCTTTGCAGTTCCAGGTCTGTAGCTGCACGCCCGAGTTAGACGAAACCGAGATCCTGTACAGACATAAGAATGAGGAGACGCGTTTATTGGTCGAGGCCTGGCATATCAGTATAAGAGGAAGTGCGTGCGTGAGTCAGCCGTGATTGGCTTAAACAGAGGAGATAGAATGCCTTAGCAGTTGACTATTGCCTAGATCGGCACGTGTAACCGTTTGACACGTGGCGCTACCATTCCTGAGCATGCGCAGATGAGCAGTGTGTCTTCTTTTAGGGGCGAAGCTCCTCTTAGTCTAACCTTGTCACGCCCCAGTCGTCAGGCGTAACCCGCGTGCCCGGAGGCACGCGCTCGCCCTCGGCGTGTGCTCTTTCTCTCCCGGCGCGTGCCTCCCGGCGCGTGATTCTGCTGTCTTGTGAGAGAGAGAGAGAGCGAAAGGCATGCGTTGGCTATGGAAACGCTCTTTTTAGAGGAACGCTCTACCAGCTCGCAAAGAAGGATAAGGCGCCGTTACCCGCGAGAGACAACGTTGACGCAGGCAGCGTATCCTAGCGAGTTTCTTGATTGAGGAATACCGACTGCTAGCGTTGGAGAAGCGTTCACCGGCAACCCATACATACACACACACACACAGACACACACACACACATTATATATATATATATTATATATATATATATATATATATATATATATATATATATATATATATATATATATATATATATATATATATATATATATATATATATTAGCGATACGGGAGCGAAAAGCAGAGGAAGTGCAAAGGAGGGAAGAGGAGAACGAAGTTCTGAGCGCCATCGCCACGGACTGAAGCTTCGGCCCATCCATACGCATTAAAAGACCCGCTTAAGGCTCTGTGTGGCTCGTAACAGATTTGGTGGAAGTGCCGGGTACGACGAACCCAACGACGGAAGCCCTACTGTGTAGATTTCGCCGCAGCCGCCGCCTTGCTGGACTCCCGCCTTCGCCGATCGAGATGTCCCGAGACCAGACCGTCTCTGATGCTCCGAGGCCTACCCCTACTGGGCCATTCCCGTACTACCGAGTGCCTCCGAACTTCGGCGGCAGCTCAGGGGAAGATGTCGACGAATGGCTGAAGAAGTACGGAAGGGTGAGCGCGAGCAACTGTTGGGATTCGGCAGCGAAACTCAGCAACGTTGTGTTTTCGCTAACTAACACCGCGCTCCTGTGGTATGAAAACCACGAGGACATGTTTACCACTTGGGATCGCTTTGTCGAGGAAATTCAGAAGTGCTTTGGCGATACTAACGCGAAGAGAAAACAAGCAGAGCAGACGCTGGCCCAGAGAGCACAACTTCCAGCTGAGACTTGCACGATGTACATTGAGGAGATCTTGAAGTTGTGCAAGTTGGTAAACACCAGAATGACTGAAGAGGACAAGGTTGGACACCTCCTTAAGGGGATAGCTGAAGACGTCTATAATTTTCTGATCGGAAAAGAGAACTTGAACACCGTGTCCGACGTGGTGCAGCACTGTCGCACGTTTGAAACGCTGAAGATGCGGCGCATTGCACCGAAATTCGGCCGCTTGTCCAACGTTCCCACAGTGGCTAGCGTTGACACAATGTCTCCCGGTGACCTTTCCTCGACAATACGGCAAATCGTGAGGGAGGAATTGCTGCGATATCGGAAAATGTGTCATTCTGCCGACGACATTGAAGACGACTATGCAAGGGAAGCTGAACGCGTGCGAGTTCCCGTCACTGCGACCTCATGGCAACCATCGGTTAACGCAGCAGACGCTGATGAACACCTAGAACCACTGCCATCTGGGTTCTCGCACCGTACACCGTCGAACAACGGAAGAGGATTTCGCTCGCCTCGTTATCCTCAGAGAACATCTGCTGCCTATGATACCCGCGAAGGGAGGTACTACCACCCCGTGCCTTCGGAGAGGACCGGTTACCCAGAGCAGGCTCGTGTGTCTCGATCTCTCCCTGTCTGCTACACTTGCGGAGTCCCGGGGCACATTTCACGATTTTGCAACAACCGATGGTCACACAAGAGAGAACCACCCGTCACTTATTCCACTTCGCAGCCTTTTGATCGCCAGTTCTCAGCGCAACGGTCGCCACGCATGTTCACAAGCTCCCGATATCCCTCCCCGGCATCTGATCGGAGCTTGACGCCGCCACCAGCTCCGCGTGCTCCACGATCTCCATCGCCTCGGCGGCGCACGCAGTCACCGCCGCCGGAAAACTAGTTGGTGCGGCCGATGGGGGTGAGGTCGCAGGATACCAGGAACTATCGGAAGACATGCCCTCATCAGTGTTAATGCTGAAGAACAAAGTTCGTGTACTTGTTGATGGTGTACCTACCCTGGCACTTGTGGATACAGGTGCGACAATATCTGTGATGAGTGTTAGCTTTAAGAACTGTTTAGGACTTAAAGTGATGTTTTGTCTGAGCCGTGGCGCAATATTCCGTGGTGTAAGTGGTGACGCCGTGTGTCCCCTGGGCGTGTGCACTGTGGATGTGTCTTTGTGTGGCAAAGTGTTTCCAACAGAGTTCGCGGTTATTGCCCGATCCACACATGACGTAATATTGGGCATGGATTTTTTGCGGGAGTGTGGAGCGACCGTTGACTGTAGAAGTGGGCATCTTTCCGTACACGGTACTTTCCCTTCTCCGCTCTTAGAGAATCCGTCATGTGGTGAATGTAACTTCTTTGTCTCCGAGGACACAGTCGTGCCCCCATTTTCTGCCGTGTGCATTCCAGTGAGTTGCTCAAGTAACGACCCCGCTATGTTCGAAGCCACCCTTGAACCAATTCATTCGGCTTGTATCAAAAAGAACATTTTGGTACCCCATTGCATGGTGTCTGTAGTCGACGGGAGCTCAAGTGTGTGGGCTATTAACAGTTCAGTGGAGCCTGCAGTGTTACCCAGTGGCATGAAACTTGCTTTGTATAAACCTCACTCCCCTATGACGCTGGTCGCATTGGTTGAAGCTACAAACGAGGAGCTACACGTAACTTCCCAGGATCCCGGAGATTCGCAACTTCTAAAGATGATTAACAACTCCCTCAGCCAAAGCGAACGCTGCGCGCTCTTGCAAGTTCTGGCCAAGCACTCGAAAGTATTCGATTTTTCAACGAGCAACAAACCACCTTCAATCCCTGCGTCTCGAATACGTCACCGCATCAACACCGCGTCGGCGCAACCCATCAGGCAGAAACCTTACAGAGTGGCACCAGCAGAACGCAAGGTCATCAACGATCAGGTGCAAGAGATGCTAGCAAAGGGCATAATTCAAGATTCAGCAAGTCCCTGGGTCGCTCCCGTATCGCTAATAACCTAACATTATATATATATATATATATATATATATATATATATATATACGCTGAAGAAAGGTTCTCTGGGCTTGGTTGCGAATACGAAGAAAAAGTCAGACGTGGTGAAGAAGCAGTATATTTTTGACGTTTCAGCTGCGGGACCGGCCTTCGTCGGAAAAACGAAGGCCGGTCCCGCGGCCGAAACGTCAAAAATATACTGCTTCTTCACCACGTCTGACTTTTTCTTCGTATATATATATATATATATATATATATATATATATATATATATATATATATATATATATATATGCACTGGATCTTGACTTGCAATGAAGTGCCGGTGGGAGATCTCACTTGTGCATATTTCAACCATTAGGATTCGTAGCGTGCGCTTTAACTAAATTAACTCGGCACGATCTACCATGAGCTTCCCGAGCTTCGCCCACTCATCATCATTCACTCCGTGGATATGCTGTAATTATTCTTTTTCGCCTCTGTGCTCTGATGCTTCAGTTGATAGTACGGCGTTCGTGTTGCTTCAGTTGATAGTACGGGTCCGTGCCTCGCACGCCTCTTCTTTTGACTATGTAGGTTCTGTAATCAAAAGAAGAGGCGTGCAGGACACGGACACAAGAAGAGCAGTGAACACCACGAACGCCGTTCACTGCTCTTCTTGTGTCCGTGTCCTGCACGCCTCTTCTTTTGATTATGGAATGTTACCAACTCGCTCAACTTTCTGTCCTTTAGGTTCTGTATGCGGGCTGCTCCTTTATTCCCACATTTGTTTAATTAGGCACATGCTGCTGCCATTTGGAACAACATAGGCATGTGAGCAAGCATTCTCGGCACTAGCCTATTCGAAAAATAAGCACAGGCAGGAATCGGCTGCTGGCATGTGGTTGGTACTGAGTGTGACAGAGCCTCGGATCGATTTGTTGGTGCAAGGAAAGTGAGTTAAGTTGCATGTTGGTGAATAAACTTTTTATTGCGATAGCAATTATGTGGACAATCTCGGCTGGTTTTTGCCGTCCCCGTCGCCGCAGTCATGAACCGTAATGAGTATTGTGAAGAAGGGGTAATAACGCCGTTTTATTAAGCCTTGAGGCTACGAAGAATGGCTCACCCCAAGGCGCAGATTGGACCCAAGATGGCAACCCACCACAGACAAAGATGAAGAGACTGAGATGATGATGAGTATGTACAGATGAAGTAGAAGTACCTAATGATTGCTCACACTAATTTCCCGCGCGCGTGAGCGGCCATCCTGGCCGCAGCTTACGGGGATGGAGAGCGCTGGGCGAAAGGCTTCATACGGCAAACGCGGACCACTTCGGAGAGCGCGGTAGCGGCGGTCAGGTGGAACGACAACAGGTGCGACGCGGTAGTTGACAGGCAAGGTCTGCGCCAAGACGGTGTAAGGGCCGATGTACCGAAACTGAAACTTGTCACATAAGCCAGCGGTGCGAACTGGTGTCCAGAGCAGCACTTCATCGCCAGGCTTGAACAACAAAATGCGGCGATGTGCGTCATAGTGATCTTTGCGGTCACGCTCTCTAGCTTCAGTGTTCATGCGGGCGAGCAGGCGACAACGCAAGAGACGGGACACATATTCTCCACAGGTCGATGAAGGTTCTTTGATAGGTGACGCGAAAAATGAAGCGTCAAGAAAATTGGCAGATCCCACGTGCAGTGGGAATCAAGGAAATGCGAAGCACGCATAAGGAACGTAAAATGGATTTGCATTGTTGTCTCGCTATACCGAGTTTGGTACATATGAAGTTAACGAAACAGCCGCAAGAGCACCAAGACTGTGGCATGTAAACCATGCCGCTCATACACGCATGTCATGATTCTAACGTTATGATTTGTCATTTACGTTCGTCATACAGTCGTGTTGTGCCATAGCAATTTCGGTATACATACCTTTAAGGAAACGAGTGGCATGTAGATCATGCCGCTTATGACATGCATGTCACGATTTTCACATTATGACCTGTCATTTATGATCGTCATGCAGTCATGTTGTGCCAAACCAATTTTCGTATAAGCTCCGTGCAGTCGAGTTTTCCATGTGAGACATCTGCGCCAGAATGCACTGCCTGGCGGAGAGAAGAAGCAAAATTGGGCAGATTGTGACAGGGAAATACGCGAACGCGATGCGCGTCTCCAACTCTATAGCAGCAGCGACCGCCCGTCCCACCTTCGTTCGTTATATTTCCTTTTAGACGCGCGCTCCAAACCTGCGGTGTTCCAAAGGGCGACGCCACGAGCGTTCGTGTGGTTCGCAGCACGCCCGGAAGGCAGCGAAGAAACGCGCGCGTCGCTGTCGCCTCGGTTTCCACCGTGCGCGACTGAGCCGTGCGACGAGAGCTACGTAGCGCCTTCTGTTCAGTAGACGGAGCCTATACATCCTATTAACGAAACCGCAGTATAGCGCCAGGACCATGTCATGTAAATCATGCCGGTCATGACACGCGTGTCATGATTCTAATGTTATGACCGGTCATTTACGTTCGTCATGCTGTCGTGTTGTGCTATAACAATTTTGGTATGCATCCCATTAACGAAACGCCTGGCATGTAACTCATGCCGCCCATGACATGCATGTTATGCTTTTCATGTTGTGACCTGTCATTTATGTTCGTCATGCAGTCATATTGCTGCGTACCAATTTTGCTACACATCCCACTAACGAAACGGCCAAGAGAGCACCAAAACCGTGGCATGTAAATCATGTCGCTCATGACATGCATCTCATGATTTTCATGTTATGACCTGCCATTTACGTTCATGATGCAGTCATCTTGTGGCATGCCAATTTTCGCATACATGCCGTTAACCAAACGCGTGGCATGTAAATCATGTCGCCCATGACATGCATATCATGATTTTGATGTTGTGACCTGTCAGTCATGTTCGCCATGCAGTCATGTCGTGGCATACCAATTTTCGTATACATCCCATTAACAAAACGGCCAGGAGAGCACCAAGAGCGTCGCATGTAAATCATGTCACTCATGACATGCATGTCATGATTTTCGAGTTATGACCTGTCATTTATGTTTGTGATGCAGTCATGTTGTGGCATGCCAATTTGCGTATACGGCCCATGAACGAAACGCGTGGTATGTAAATCATGTCATTCATGACATGCATGTCATCATTTTCATGTTATGTCCTGTCATTTATCTTTGCCATGCAGTCATCTCGTGGCATACCAATTTTTGTATACATCCCATTAACGAGACGACCAGGAGAGCACCAAGACTGTGACATGTAAATCATGCCGCTCATGACACGCATGTCATGATTTTCATGTTATGACCTGTCATTTATGTTAGTCACGTAGTCATGATGTGGCATACCAATTTTCGTAAACATCCGATTAGCGAAATGGCCAGGAGAGCACAAAATCGTAGGCCGCTAGATAGATAGATACGCTCAAACTCGCCGAAGTTCGCCAAGAAATGCTTCGCATTTAAAAATAAGAGGGGGAGCGGCCATAGACGAGGTAGAACGGCGAGTAGCCGGTTGTGCGCTGTACAGACATATTATACGCAAAAGTTACAAATGGCAAAATTGTGTCCCAGTTCTTGTGGTCTGGCTGAATGTACATGGCGATCATGTCGGAGAGTGTGCGGTGGAATCGCTCGGTTAAGCCGTTGGTTTGCGGGTGGTAGCTGGAGGTTGTCTTGTGGATAGTGCCGGAGGCTCTGAGAACTTCGTCGACTATTCGTGATAGGAATGCTTTTCCACGGTCGCTCAGCATGACGCGAGGAGCACCGTGACGGAGTATTAAAGATTGAAGGATGCTGACACTGAAGGATGCTGACACTTCAAATGCTGACACTGAAAGCACACAAGCAGTCTCAGCGTAGCGTATGAAATGGTCCACAGCTGTCACGATCCATCGGTTACCGCGCGAAGTCAGAGGAAGGGGACCGTAGAGGTCAACGCCCACGACTTCGAATGGTTCTGACGGACACTGAACCGGTTGCAGTTGTCCGCTTGGTGGTGTTGTAGGGAGCTTTCGACGCTGACAACGGGCGCAAGACGCGACATATCTCGCTACACTGGCAGACAAGCCTGGACAATAGAAGCGAGCTTTCATGCGGTCATAGGTTTTATGAAAACCGAGGTGACCAGAATTCGTATCGTCGTGAAAAGCATGAAGGACTTGAAGCCTTAGAGAGTGAGGCAGGACAGGCGCCCAGCGTCGGCCGTCAGGGTGGTATACGAGGCGGTACAAGACGGGGTGTTCGATCTTAAACTGTACCAGCTGACGACGAAGGCAGGCATTAGGTGGGCGTGAAGTTCCTTTAATGCGGGCTACGATGCGCTGTCAATAAGGGTCTGCAAGCTGGTGGGACTGGAATGATGTGTTGTCATGCGGCAGTACCTGATCCACTGTAGCTAACGACGTAGCGTACGAGGAGGGATCTTGCGAGAGCTTGTAGGGCAAGATGGATGAAGGCCCGTCGCAGTGTGTCGCAGGAAGCGGAGACCGAGAAAGTGCGTCTGCATCCTGGTGTTTAACACCGGGCTTGTAGGTAATGGTGAAGTCGTACTCTTGTAGACGTACAATCCACCGACCAAGGCGCCCAGACAGGTTCTTCAACATCGAAAGCCAGCATAAGGCGTGGTGGTCCGTCACGATGGTAAAATGACGCCCTTGAAGGTAAGGTCGAAATTTCTGCACAGACAAAACGACGGCTAGACATTCTTGTTCAATGATGGTGTAGTTCCTTTCGGCGTTTATCAGAAAGCGGCTTACGTAAGAAACGACCCGTTCTTGGGAAGACTCGTGTCGCTGGAGGAGAATGCCACCAATGCCGTGACCACTGGCGTCTGTATGCAGGAGAGTAGGTGCGGGTTCGTCAAAATGGCGGAGTATGGGCTCAGAAGTGAGGGCGCGCTTCAGATAGTCGAAAGCTGATTCGCATTCGGGTGACCATACAAAGGGAACATTAGATCCGAGTAGCTTGTGCAAGGGGGAAGCTATGGTGGCGAAGTCCCATATGAATCGGCGAAAATAGGAAGCGAGGCCTAAAAAGTGCGCAGATCTTTGGCCTTCTCGGGTCGAAGAAAGTGCAGAACTGCGGAAACCTTGTCAGGGTCAGGGCGAATGCCGTCCTTGCTGACAATGTGACCTTATACCTTGATTGTCTTGCTTGCGAAATGGCACTTCTTGGTTGTTAGCTGAAGTCCAGCGTTGGCAAGACACCTGAGAACTTCGTCCAAACTGTGCACATGCTGAGGGAAACTTGATGAAAAAATAATGATACCATCTACATAGCCACTTCAGGCCACGGAGAACGGTGTCTATCATGCGCTCGAACGGTGCGGGTGAATTGCAGAGGCCGAACGGCATGACGTTGAACTCGTAGAGTCCGTCGGGTGTTGAAAAAGCCGTTTTCTCTTTATCGTCCTCATGCATAGGTATTTGCCAGTACCCGGAACGTAGGTCAAGAGTCGAAAAGTATTCGGCACCCTGTAGGGAATCCAAGGCATTGTCTATGCGCGGCATAGGGTATACATCTTTGCGCGTGATCTTGTTGAGTGCCCGGTAATCTACACAGAACCGCACAGAGCCGTCTTTTTTTCGAACGAGAACAACGGGAGATGACCAAGAGCTTGAGGATGGGCGTATTATATTGCGTTGTAGCCCGTCAGCGACGTTTTCTTCGATCACTTTCTGCTCAGCGGACGATACGCGATATGGGCGACGGCGCAAGATGGACTTGCCGTGGGTCTCAATTCGATGCGTTGTAATCGATGTCTTGCCCAGTGAAGTGGAATGAACATCGAACATAGCTTCATAATTCTTGAGCAAAGGCAGCAACTTTTGTGATTGTGAAGGTGTCAGTTCGGAACTGATGGTAGTTGTAAGAGCAGGAAGAGACTTAGAACTCCCAACAGATGACGCTGCAGGGGAATATGATTTAAAGGAAAGCAATGATATAGGCTCCGATTCAAGGACGCGCACCAATGTAGTGCCTTTAGGGAAGAGAATTTTTTCGGGTGTCTTGTTCGTCAGATAGAGATGAGCACGACCGCTATCAAACCGAACCAGCCCTTACGCAAAGGCGATCCCTCTTGCGAGACTGCGGACAGATGGTAGGACGAACACGTCACCCCGGTCAATGACATCAGGCATTATGGCCACAATTTTCTGATGGCGGGGAGGTAGCTCAGTGTCTTGCGCAGCAAGAAAGTGAAAAGGTGCGTCATCGGTGTAGAAGGAGTGGTTGGTGTGGGTCATGCGGATAACCCGTCGCCGACAGCAGATGGAAGCGGACACCGTAGAAAGAAAATCCCATCCCAAGATGAGCTGCTGGGCACACGAACTTAGTACGGCGAGTGGTATCCAATATAGAAGTCCCTCAATGGAAACTCGGGCGGTGCACAGAGCAGTAGGCCCAATAGTGGGCCCTTCAGGAGCAAGTAATGTAGGTCCGTCATATGGAGCGGTAACTTTTCGCAGACGCCAACACAAGTCAGGATGAATTACCGATACGCTAGCACCAGTGTCTATCAAAGCTTCCACTAACACACCCTCTACTGAAACCAATATCATGTTACATGGGCGCGCTGGAGGAATTTCTGTCCCGTCGTCCGACTCAGCTTTTCCTCCTGAAGCTGCATAAGTTAGTTTTCCGGACGGCGATTGGAGAAGGGAGAAGCAGGGCGCAGCGCTGACGTAAAGCGGCGAAGAGGTGATGGGGAGCGCCGCCTCGCCGGACGTCAGGCAGCAGCATTCGGGGACTCTGCAGGCGGCGATGGAGAACGACGTCGAGGAGGAGAATACGGACGGCGTTGGAAAGTAGGTCCGGCGGAATAGTCATCCCGTTCGTACACGTCGTAACCGCGGCGCTCGTCTTGCTGGCGCTTGCGGCAAAACCGCGCGATGTGACCACGATATCCGCAGTAGTAGCACATAGCACGCGGCGGGCGCCACTGTTGATAACTGGGCTAAGTGGAGCCACCGACAGTTATAGAAGCCATGTGCACCGGCGTTGGTTGCGGAGGCATCGATGGAACCACGGATGGCGCACTTGCGGCTACTTTCGCGAATGTTGGCGGAGGATAAGTTGTTGGACGGTCCGCATAAACAGCACCAGTCATGGACGCCAACTCTTCCTTTATAACGTCTCGCAAAACGTCACCAGAAGCAGGCAGGGGCGTTGAAGCTGGTAAGAAGCCGAGGGGCTGGAGCTCTTCCCGTATGATTGTACGGATCGTAGCGCGCAATGAGGAATCGGCGGGAGGGATGTTTTCTGTGGAGTCCGGTTGTAAACGGACAGACTCCAGTTCATCAAGGCGCTGGCAGGTGGCAACTATATCGGCGACGGTTTCGGGGTCCTTAATTACCAATGCGTTAAAGGCGATACTCCCAATGCCTTTGAGAATGTGCCGAACCCTCTCTGATCCAGTCATGGATTAGCTCACACGTCGACAAAGGGCAAGGACGGCATCAATATAAGACGTATATGATTCGCCATGCTGTTGTTTACGGGAATCAGCGTCTTTTTTGCGAGGTCGGAGCGAACAGTCGGTGTGCCGAAAATTTGTCGAAGCTGCTCCTTGAAGTTCAGCCGCTCCGCGATGTCAACCTGGTGGTTGTAAAACCAGGTCTTTGCATTTCCCGTTAGATAAAAAGAATTACAGCATATCCACGGATTGAATGATGATGCGTAGGCGAAGCTCGGGAGGTTCATCGTAGACCGTGCCCTGTTCCGGATTAATTTAGTTGACGAGCACGCTACGAATCCTCATGGTTTAACTATGCACAAGTAAAATCTCCCACCGGCACTTCATTGCAAGTCAAGATCCAGTGCCTATATATATATATATATATATATATATATATATATATATATATATATATATATATATATATATATATATATATGGGTTGACGGTGAACGCTTCTCCAACGCGAGCAGTAGGTATTTCTCAATCAAGAAACTCGCTAGGAGACGCTGCCTGCGCCAACGTTGTCTCTCGCGGGTGAGGGCGCGTTCTCCTTCTTTGCGAGCTGGTACAGCGTTCCTCTAAGAAAGAGCGTTTCCATAGCCAACGGGCGCCTTTCGCTCTCTCTCTCACAAGACAGCAGAGGCACGCGCCGGGGGAGAGAGAGAGAGAGAGAGAGGCACGCGGGTTACGCCTGACGACTGACGCCTGACGCCTGACGCGTGACAAGGTTAGACTAAAGGCCCAACCACAGGCACGCGTCGCTGCGCGTACACAAGCGCCTACGCGTCAGACGCGTCGCCTCGCGTCGGTGGAGGGGGAGGGCGCGCAACCACAGAGCAGACGCGGCGACGCGTCAGCGCGGCGGCGCTAGCTCCTGAGTCTTGCTTGAGGCACACTGATGCTTGAACTTCATTCCGTGCTGTCCGCAATACGTTTAGGTACAAAATGTGCACCTCGCACAATTGTTTTGACTGTTTAAGTAATAATTGCAATCGCAATACCTACAGCAACAACGTATACACAAGTCATTTATATCAGCGCTTGCTCCTTTTGCTGTCAACGCCTTCGCTCTGTGTCAGCGAAATGATCGACCCCTCGAAGGTTGCGGCTTCGATTTCCATGAGCGCCAGGACCGTATGTTACAAGCAGCACTCTCCTAGATCGTTTTGAAGCGGAGCTACATTATTAATTTGTCACTGACTCAAAGGTACACCCCCTCCCCCTTTCCCCACGAACGAGCACGCGCACCACTGTATTTTAGTAAGGCCACGTGTGAGCGTCTCACCATTAATGAAATTGAATGCCTAAATCCAAGATTCACTTAAATCCCAAACGGCATCTTTCTACCTTTATTTACAGCGGATCTACGGCCACTCAGCCCCCCTTCCCCCGCCCCCTCTCCATTCGGCAATGTCGCGGGTTCCAGTCCAGCCGATTATCAAATTAATCATTTAAACGTTAAATACAATTCAATCTGAAAACATATTTGTCTCCATATTTACAGTGGAGCAATGACCAGACTTCCCAATATCTGGGAAAGGACGTGGGTTCGATTCCGACCACTCATGAAGTTATACATAGGAAATACTTGAACCCGAAATGGCATCTTTCTAGCACCATTCACAGCGGGGATACGATTAATTTTATGGCCCAGAGTACAATGAGCATTTTAATTAATTAGTCATCATTACTGAGGTAACTGAACATTTTTAATGTCAACTTGATACCCTCAATCATAGACAACCGTCAAGTACAATTTCCACACTTTTCGCTCTTTTATAAGGGTATTATATTCTTCGCCCACCTCTTGTCCCTGGCCAAGGAGTGCAAGGTAAACGCTACACATCTTAAGACTTCCGGCCAGTTGGCGCAAATCACACATGACCACAGGGCACTGAAGCACAGATGTAAGGGAGAAATGCGCAGACACACAGTGTCCCAGTGTGTTTCTATGCATTTGTCCCTTGCGTCTGTTGCTTCAGTGCCCTCTAATCGTGTACCACCACACAATTTCATTATCATTAATCCTGAATTAATCCATGTCATGTTATTGATGTCATGTCCTATCAGTCACGTTATTCACACATTCATAATGTTCAATGCAAATTTTTGTGTGTACTGGTCAAATGTGCGAGACCAGTACACTGACTTATGGCTACTGACAGAAAAATATTTTTTTTAAAAGTTAGACGTTTGCTGTAAGCAGTAAAAATTAAGGTTCCCTACATATTAGGCATAGTACCTAATGGATTTCACATAGGCGAAGAGGTGGCATTTCTGTATATTACGGTCATCAACATAATATTCATGCCTCAAAATATGCGCAACAGGTTCTTATATGTGCTACCTTTGAGAAGCTCCAATCATCAACCAAGCACATTATTTTGCTCCTTCCTCACCTTACTTTGAATGAATGTGGTCAACTATTTTCATTGTTTATTTATAGGATCCTGCCTTGACCTTTCACACAACAGTAGATTTTCACCTGCTAATGAGATAAGCAGCACCAATACAGATTGCTGATAATGAGCTACTGTTGCGGTCAGCTTCAAGATGACCATGTCCTGCCAAGGTGAATAGTGCACTCATGCAGAGACAGTTAAGCTGAAAAAGGAAGTGCACACCTTGATTCAAACAAGTTTGCACAGTATCTCTGTCATTATCATGAAAAAAAAGCTTTAATGTCAACACGGGTCCTACCACAACAGCAATGAAAGATGGCAAGCACAACGTACATTGTGTGCTTGCATAGCAAATAGACATTATAGAAGCCTTAGTATTCAATTTTATTACAGTACAATATTGGGGATAATGTAAGCATGGCCGGAATAACTGGACTGTGATGATCCGCCACTATCCGAGGGCCAAGCCTAGTTAAGGCGCAAGAGGGTGCGGTTCCTACACAATTTTAAATAGTATCAAAGCATGTCACTTCCAAATATCTATTGCTATATTCTGACCACTGATGTCCTATGTAAACTACAGCCTCGTTTATATATATATTAAATATCCATTAGGCATATGCCAATATCGTTAGGTTTTGCTGAGGCTGTTACCAACTATACACATACTGTGGGTCACTGCCTATCCACACAGTATAGGTAGAAAATCATGGGCAGCCCTCACTTGTAAAGTCCTGTCTGGTAGTTTGTTTGTGGTCAGTGTCCTCTAACAACATAAAACAAGCCTATCATTGCCTGACATGATAATTATCATTCCGGTCATTCCTAAAATTCTAACCAAGCACTGTTTTAAAATGCTTCAAGAGAAATTCATGGTTAAGGGGTCATTTATAAACAAAGGCATGCTCACAATCGTGTGATGCAACTACCATCACTCACAAAATTCTAACCAAATGCAACTTAGAATGCTTTGGACGGCTACTTGTGATTCACTAATTGTTTATTAACACAAGGCATGTTTGTAATTTATTGTGTGACTACTGTCCACTCTTAAAATTCTACGTAAACGCTCCATTAGCATGCTTTTGGGGGCTATGTGTGGATGAGGGGTCTTTCATTAACATAAAATGTGCTCATAATTGTATGATGCGAGTACTGTTGCTCCTTAAGTGCTAACAAAGCACTGTTCTGTAGTGCTGTAAGAGAAATTCATGAATGAGAAGTCGTTTATTGCCAAAAGGTGTGCACGATGACTACTATTACTTGCAAAATACTAACAAAGCACTCTTTTAGGACATTTGACAGCAATTCAAAGAGAGATTAGTGATTACAAAAAGGTGTGCTTGTAACATTGCGATGTGGCTTCTATTACAAGCAAAATCCTAAGACAGTACTGTTCTGTCATACTTTTGAGCATTATTTGTGGCCAGAGGTCTTTTGTAAACACAAGACGCGCTTAATTGTGTGATGTGAGTGCTATCGCCTCTATAATTCTGACCAAGCACAGCTGTAGGACGCCTTTATGAGCAATATTTGGTTGAGAGGCCTTTATTGACACAACATGTGTTCATAACCATATGATGCGACTTATGTCACTTGAAAACATGCAATACAGTACCTGTCCAGACAGGTTTGCAAGTTGTTAACATTGAGAAGCTGAAATTCTTGGCATTTCGGCCACGTTAAAAGTGCATGAGTACTAGCATATGTGGGAAAACGCACAAACTTTTAAAATTGAATAATCCTTGCCATGTTATTCCTTATATATTGTTACCATCTGATCTTGTTATTTGAAATTGTCAAAAAATAATTCTGTTTCAAATCACGGTGCTGAGAAAAAAAAAAGAAACAATGAATGGGCAGATAGGTGTTGATGGTTATAGATATGGCACTTCATGATAGGAATCACGGGATAGATCTGTGCAATAATGTAAGGTCATTCGGGCAAACCAGCTGTCAGTTTACATAGCCCTTATCAGAATTTTGTTCCTAATTTACACAGACCAATGTTTATATCAGCTACCATTGCTGCCCACTGCCCTACGTGCCTCTTCAATGATGCCCTGTACTCTAATATTGCACACTGCTTATTCAGCGAATAATGCGAGTACATTTGGGGCCATGCTGTCCTCACATTTTTAAATTGTCATGCATTTGATATTTAAAAAGGCACATCTCATTCACAAGCTCTGATGAGACGGCAAGTGCTAAAAAACACGCTATGTAAACAACCCTCAAAAAGCAATCTTCTTTAGATCCTCGTTACTCGATGAATGATACCTGCTCTTGCATTACACCTCTGTCCGTGTGTTTGTCAGAGCAGACAGCGTACAAAGCAAGGTATTGCACATACCTTGCTTTGTACTACGCATGTGCCAATGTGCAGTGCACTGTAGGAAAGCAGAACAAGAGCAAAAGCAGCATTTCTTCGTGCATGCAATTTTCTTTTTCAAACACCACTTTCGTGTACGTTCGAGCTTGAATTCTAAACACAGCAACGACACCGGTAACAGCTGATCGCAGCCGTAAGCGATGGTCCGTTGTTGCTGGCTTGACACTACACCTAAACAATAGAGAGTTTTAGTGCAGCTTAAGTTGCGCCCCGCTAAACGCTAAAATTTAGCGGGGTCAGACTGCGCATGCGTCCGCACGCTATTCCAGCTTTGCGTTTAGCGATAGCTCGCTATTTTCCGAATTTAGCGGAGACGCAAAACGCTCGCTAAGTTTGTTTAGAGCGAAGAACATGGCGGCTCCCTACAACCAGCCTACAACTGACGGCTGCCCGTTTCGCATTGATCGTGTCGTCTTGCTGCGTTGTGGGACTAGCTGATTCACAATAAATCGTGTTGCTGGTTTTCGCTTCGACAAGACAACAATCTTTTCGCTGTGGATTCTAGTTTGACCACATTACACATGAACAACGAAAGCGAAACTCTGCCTCGTCACACTACAGCAACACTTGTGCAATTATTATTGCTCGATGTTCTTTTTAATAAATCTTTTTGCGCTTGCGTTGCTTTTTAAGTTACTAACAACGGCCGACGGTTTTGACGCTTTCACTGTTCGCGTTTAGATGGCGCAGCGAAGGTTTGCGTGCCTTGCGTTTTGCGGCGCGTCGTCGTATCGCGCTATACTAAAGAGCTATCGAACGCTATCGAATAGCACTCCGCAAAAATTTGGCGAGCGTGACTCGCAAGCGCTAACGCAAAAATTTTCCGCAATACTAAATCTACCTAATTTGTCTCGAATCAACAAATGTTTGAGTGTCGTAGAGTGCGCAATACACTCATGTTCGTGGCAAGATATCACCGGAAAGTGCTGGCGAGGGCGCGGTCCACCTTTGGCAGCGATGGTGGCAGGTGCCGATGTTGAAAACAAACATGCAGCGGTTCAACATTCTTGCGTAAGCACCACACACGGTCACGATCAGGGGCGTTGTTATAACGTTTACGTTGCGACGTAAACAAAGAAACATCAACATCCGTCACCCGAGTTTCTCAACTGTGCCCCTTCGGGCGAAGTCGACGGGCCGCGCCAGAGGCCTTCGCTAGTTACTGACATCGCTCACAATTGAATTAGCAACAGGTGACGGTCCAGCCTTCGAAATTCGAAAGCATGTCTCCACTCGTTTCAAGCACAAGTAAACACAGACACAAGCACAGGCGCAGCAGCAGTCTCCAGTACGATGTCGACGATGTTTTGACTCGGCAGCGATCGCACTCACGCCGGCAGAAGGTCAGCTGGAACTGTTGGCAAAATCACGGTGGGCACGATATCATATCACCCTCCGACAATCGCGGTCCTTGATCGTATCGCTGTGGGCTACGGTTGACGACACGTTAATTCCGAAACGCTTCCGCGCTTCCCCAGAACCAGAACTCCGCCGTGCTTTCGCGGCTGTACTGCGGCGGCCGCCATGCTAGGCCTAGCCGCGGGTGGTTCCGCGGCCTCTGATTGGTTGGCGCGTGGCAGGCGCGTAGACGCGAGCCGTGCGCGAGGCGAAAATATCTGACACTGCTAGATACCCTGGCGTCGACGCGTCTCGGTCCGTCAGCCCCCTCCGAGGGTGACGCGCGGCGACGCTTTTGACGCTTTTGACGCGTAGGCGCGTGCTGACGCGTGCCTGTGTTGGGCCTTAAGAGCAGCTTCGCGCCTAAAAAAAATGTGAATCATGACAAGTGGCGAAGCACTGGGTATCTTACCGGTCTATCACCGTACATCACTGGCGCGCAGCCACTGCGAATGTGAAATGAGTGACATAAACTTTGTATACATACAAATGTACTGATTTGGTTCCTCTTTAATGCTGTTGCGTTTTAGTCCCCTTGTTATAAGTCGTATATCGTCTTGAGTTCTGTATGCACATACACACATATGTTTCGACTACCTAGCAACGGTTTTCTGTATACCGCGACAGCGAGAGCCGACGACAAGCTGTCATAAAGTGCTGCGGTGTTTCGCACAGGAAACGTCAGCCGCTGCTAACTGGCTTGCTTTACCGTGGCCACGACGACGCCGTTATACGCCGACAGCTCGGGCGCCTTAGCAGGAACTCGTTAGAATCGCTTCTGACCCGACAACTCTGCATATACACCGTCTGAGTGCACTGCCTCTAGGATCGGCCCACACATTCACCACCGTCTTATTTCACTGCCTCCAGGATCGGCCCGCACATCCGCACACTATATATAGCAACTGTGCTGTGCCGTGACGAACGGACAACGCGGACGGACAAGGCTAGACCCTAAGGTGCTTCGCCCCTAAAAGGGACGTGGCTTAGCTTAAGCGGGTTGTCCCAACGGGTGGCTGCCCTTACTCGGTCGTACACTCTAAGCCAAAACCGAGCGAATTGGGAGTAACTGCTGCCGTTCGTCTCCAGGGCGTCCAGTTAGTCCTCAAAGAGATCAACTGTAAGCCAGTGGTGCCGTGTGCAAATTGAGAGAGAGCAACAGTTGCACCGCGAGGAGCAAGCGGTTGCACCCACGGAGGCTTTCCTCGAGTGCGTGCAGCCGCCAAAGAACCGCCAACGGCCAGCATGCGCGTAAGCAAATAGTCCGCTGAAAAAATATGCTCTTAGCAGTTTATTTTAGTGTAAACAGTCATGAACACTGCGGTGTAAAAGAAGTGGTGCAGTTTATTTTTCATAATAAAAAATAAATAAAAATATTGTCACGGTGCTACGAAAGGATGGAAGACGACGATCGCTAGGAAGAAGGAGACGACGTATTGGGGTAGTCTCTCTCTCGGGCCGCCATTAGGGCTTTGCCGGCGTTATCCCTGTTATTATAAAACGGCCTTCCTTTTTAACCTGATATCTCTGCTCGTTCCATCGTGGTGGAGGTGCGGGGTATCGATCCCCGTACCTCTCGCCGCTCTCGCCGCTGCCCCACGCCGCTACAATATCAAGCGAGAAATTTTCGTTTACGCCCACGTTGTATCAATGCGCGGCGTGCTGGTTCTCCCGTAACAAGCGTATCGCCGGAGTCTGGCTGCGAGCTCGAACAATGGCTGACGTTACTGTCACGTGACTCAACGTTATGACGTCATTGTTATATTTCTTCCCTAAGTTGGTTCACCTTTTCCCCGTACCACCACAGAGTGCCTAGTTGGTCACGTGCTTGCCGAAATCCTTCCGTAGTGACAATTTTACTTGTGCCGGTGAACGTTTGCAATGCACCGAAGGATCGAAGTTCGGAAAGTTATTAGGCTGTCATCGGCGCCGAAAGCTGTTCATCGTGAAGGAAAAACATGCTGCAGCAGGTCAGGAACGTTCACAAACTGTCGTGGAAGTCGACAAGTTGGTTCAGTGCGACGTTTGTTACGAAGTGCTTGGCCGGCGTGATTTGAGGTGCGAAGTGTTAATGAATGAGTGCGTCAACGGCGGACCGTCGCTGCGAGTCCCAGAGCAAAGATCTTTCTCAAGCACGGAAACGCAAGCAAGCGAGATGGTGATTGTGTGACGGAAAGGTGCCCCAAGTGCGCCCTTCTATAAAGTATGTTTGTGCGACGCCCAGAATATTTTCATGGAACTTGTAGTATTAGCTAACATGCAAAGCAAGTTGGTTACTTCATTCCCCGTCTCCTCATTCAGTACCGACTTGTGGCAATTACATTCCGCTTTAGCTCGCGGTATTCTTACGTGATCACAGAAAGCCTGCACTTAATGTTGATATCGTCAGTTTTCAGTCATTCAAAATTGCTTTATTGTAGTAGATACAGGTGCAACTTTTTTTAGAACTTCATCTGATATCTCTGCTTGCAATTGTCAGATCGTTCGTTCGCTCGTTTGTTTGTTTGTTGCGCCAGGTATAGCATTCCACTCGATCGGACCACCTGCCATTTGCATAGACTATTTCAAAAGTCTTAAATTTTGCATACTCCTATCCAGGGCATAAGTTTCACAATAGAAATTCTGAAGCCGGCTCAAAGTGCCTGGTGATCTGTTATGTGGGCTGGTTTATTGTGTTCTAAAAGAACAAGCATTTACCAAATTATGTCATTGCTTGCCCACGCATGTTCTGCTTCGCCGCAGTATGGTATCCTAGCCACCGTACTAACACTGTGAACTCCGCTTCCAGGAACAAAGCTTGTAGTAAACCAAGCTGATGAACCGTGGCCACTTATATTACCACAGTAATATGGTACTGATGTGGCTGTGTGGACACAGGGGCCAGTTGCTTTCTTTTTACAGGTGGATGTCTTCCTTTTGAAGCGTTGTTGAAAGTTGTGCTGTCACAGCGACATCAATTTTCTGTTTTGCTGGCTTTTGCCAAAGCTTGTTAAAAAGGATTATATAACAGCGTGGCATCAGTTTTGGTGGGAATTTCAGATAATGCTGTTGTACTAAACTTGCACCTAATGTGAGAAATTTTCCATTATTATAAGGAATACCCAGGCCACCGCAGGTTTCAAATCTACAAAAATGTTTGACTAATTGTTATCCGGAATTTATTTTTTATGCTTGTTTCACTTGTAATCAAAATTATATGCTATATAACATACCTAGGCCCTCTTGTGTAGTTGATGTGTCTGTCACACATCTTTGCTTCATTGCTATAATCAGCTCTTAGCGCTTGTTACTTAAAATGGGTTGTGCAACATATGGTATCACCACCACAGGGTTGACACAGTGCTAAAGCACACCATAATGAATACTATCGAGAGGGAATTAAGGAGTGAAATATTTGTATTAGGTGTGACGTTTAACACGTTGTGAGAGATGGAGAGGAGGTAAAACTTCATAATGACTGTTAGTCCTAGTGACCACTGCTTGAGTCAATCCAGGGATTTGTTCTCTGTGATGGGTGCACTTGTGTGGATTTGTTGAATAGGGCTACCAGCAGTGGTTATATCGCATGGTGCAGTTCTAGTAGAGCCGACCACCCTCCCACTGTTCATTCAAGACATGCTGATCCGTCTAAAAGAAGGTGTTGCGAGCTTGTTTTCTCTTAACCACAAATCGGGCACAAGGCAAAGAACTCCTGGTTCATCTCTCCTTGGTGTGGTCTTGGATGATATTGTTGGGTAAGTGCAATATTAAATAATTGCTAGGACTTTGCATGCCAAAGCCGCAATATCATTATGAGGCACTCCATAGCGGCAAAACGCTGGAAATTTCCTCCATCTAGGGATCTTTAACATCATCATCGTCGTCATCATCATCATCAGCCTGTTCAGGTCCACTGCAGGACGAAGGCCTCTCCCAACGATTTCCAATCCACCCTATCCTGAGCGAGTTGGTTCCACTTTATGCCTGCAAACTTTTTAATTTCATCGCTCCATCTAACCTTTTGCCTACCTCTGTTGCGTTTTCCCTCTCGTGGTATCCATTCCGTCGCTCTTACTGTCCACCTATTATCCTTCCTCCTCATGACATGTCCTGCCCTGGTCCACTATTTTCTTTTAATTGATAAGATAATATCGGCTACTCCTGTCTGTTCTCTGATCCATTCGGCTCGTTTTTTGTCTCTTAGCGTTACCCCTATCATTTTTCTTTCCATTGCACGTTGCGTGCTCCTTAGTTTCATCTGTAGTTTTTCGTTATCCTCCACGTTTCTGCAGCGTACGTTAGTGCTGGGAGAATGCAGTGATTGAATACTTTTCACTTTAGTGAGAGCGGTAAGTTTCCGGTCATGATTTCGTTTGCCTTCCGAATGCGCTCCAGCCCAACCTTATTCTACGGAGAATTTCGTTTTCCTGGGTAGGAGTTCCTGATATTAACTGTCCCAGATATACATATTCATTTACACATTGTAAGGGTTCATTGTTGATTTTAAATTCCTGTTCCTTAGCTAAGCTATTGAGCATAACTTTGGTCTTTTGCCTATTCATTTTTAATCCAATTTTAATGCTTTCCCTGTTTAGGTCATCAATCATGTTTTGTAATTCGTCACCCTCATTGCTAAAGAGCACAATGTCGTCTGCAAATCTTAGATTGTTTAGATATTCTCCGTCTATTCGAATGCCCTTTTCTTCCCAGTCTAGATTTAAGACTTCCTCTAAACATGCAGTGAATAGCATCGGGGATATTTTATCTCCCTGTCTCACACCTCTCCTGATCGGGATTTCTCTGCTTTTCTCATGTAGGAGTAGTGTGGCTGTGCAATCTTTGTATATGTTGTTTATGGTTTTCACGTATACGCCAGGTACCCCTAGTCGACGTAGAGCTTCTAGAACTGCTTGTATTTCTATGGAGTCAAATGCTTTCTCGTAGTCGATAAACGCCATATAAAGAGGTTTGTTATATTCCGCGTACTTCTCAATTACTAGGTTGATAGCGTGGCTGTGGTCCATTGTCGAGTAACCTTTCCTAAAACCAACTTGCTCTCTCGGTTAGTTAAAGTCGAGTGTTTCTCCTATCCTCGTAGAAATTACCTTTGTAAATAGCTTGTATATTACTGGGAGTAGGTCGATTGGTCTGTAATTCTTTAAGTCCTTTATGTCACCTTTCTTGTGGATAAGGATTATATTAGCATTTTTCCAGCTGCGCGGTATGCTACATGTCTTGATACATTTCGTGAAGAGCGATGCAAGTTTTTCAAGTACAATATCTCCTCCGTCTTTGATCATGTCGGCTGTTATGCCATCGTCACCAGCTGCTTTACCACGGGACATGCCTTTGGCAGCTTTTTTTACTTCGTCAGCGGTTATACATGGAATTTCGGTGTTCTCCTCTGGTTCTATTTCTATTATGGTTGTATGGTCTGTCTGAGAGCTGTACAGTTCCGAGTAGAAAACTTCTGCTACCTTTACTATTTCAGTGAAACTGTTGAAAACGTTACCTTGTTTATCTTTTAGCGCATGCATTTTGTTTGGTCCTAAGTCAGGTCCCTTTTTGACCGATTTAATGCTGGTGCCTTTTTC
>JABSTT010002251.1:0-47704 GCA_013339685.2 Hyalomma asiaticum | reverse complement strand
AATGCTTTCTCTGCTTTCTCGTAATCTATGAAGAATATATATAGTATGTGTGTGTGTGTGTGAATTTGAGATGGGAGAATTTTGCGGGATGTGACATATCTAAACAAGATCTTCTTGTTTTCTGGTTTCTAAACGAAATCCTGTTGCTTTTTTCATTGAATTATTCAATTATTTCTGGGGTTTTACGTCCCAAAACCAGCTCTGATTATGAGAAAAGCCGTAGTGGAGGGCTTCAGAAATTTTGACCACCTGGGGTCTTTAACGTACACTGACCTCGCACAGCACACGGGCCTCAACATTTCGCCTCCATCGGAATTGCACCCGCCGCGGCCGGTATTCGATCCCGCGCCCTCGGATCAGCATCTGAGTACCATAGCCACTACAGCACTGTGGCGGGGCCATTTATCACATTCTTTAGGTGTAGTGACAGTTCGTTTGAAGACAGCTGCAAGCAATTTGTAATCCGACTAATTTACATGTATGGTTTAAATAACAGTTGATGTTCGAGTAGATCCAGCAAAAGTAACTATAACCGACTCAGCTGTTATTTTACTCTTTTCCACCACCCTACCACAGCAGTATTCTGAATTCGCACGTGCGGAGCAAACAATTCCTAATACCTCCTGAGGAGTCATGTTCACATCGACGCCGCGGAAAAGACCTTTCACGCATGCCTAGTTGGAATAAACGCGCTCACCAGATTTGGAGAAAACGTAGAGCACTTTACAACGCCTGCACACGAGCCGGTCAAGGGACATACAGAAAACACATCCTCTGCCAACTGTCGCACTTCTGTGATGCTCTGGTTGGGGCAGACGCAGAGCGAGTTCAGCTTGGATCACTTTTGGAGTCTTCATTTGGATACGACCGTCGTTAGTCGGGACGAGAGCTACAGGAGCGGCGGAGACATTGGTGTACAAAAAACAGCTCCACAGGCAAGACTTAATGATGATGATGATCCTTCAAATATGGTGCATACCCACTTCGGGAGATTGGCCAAGACCTGGTATAATTTTAGTTCTCATTCTGCGAATACCACAAGACTATAAATACGAAAGAATAATCAATTAACAATAAATGAGCGAAAATGAAAATGCAGGAGAAAGAAAGAACTATGTAGGCTGCCCTGTAGACGACGTACCCTCGGCAAGACTTGCCAAGGGTACGTCGTCATCTTCTTCCCTAATCTCGCATCCGACCGCGCTAAGGATAATCTCCACTGCAGTTCCTATATAACGTGGTCTCTAGCGTGGTGTGAAATATCATGCGAAGCGTCCTCGTCAGCGTTACGTTCCATAGAACAATGAACATATCGCATTCACCTAGATGATAGTGTGGAGATACGTGTCATTGGGATGAGTCATACTATAGTGTATAGCCCATTGGGGTGAATAAAAAATAGGCCTCATGCACCGAGGGAGCGTTGAGGGGTTTGCGCATGCAGAATCAAACATTCCGAAAAAAAAATGTCTGCAATGTATTTAGCACGTTTGTAGCACTCAGTATTTCCAATATTTCCAATTATGTCATCATACACTCGAGTATGGAACAGGGCCGCGTAGTCACCATAACCAGTCGTCAGAGAAATGCTCCGGCATGATTCGAACGCTAAGAGGTTGCGCTGATTCTACAGCTTCAGTAATCTATAGTCCTGGGAATGTTTCGTTGTTAAGAAGCTTGAGGGAAGAGAAAATCGATATTTTTTGTAATTTGCTTAAACTAAACTATAGCCAAAATTACTCGATACAACATAGGCCCGCGAAACTGGAAAAACCAGGGAACTTGTCCCACGGCGGTGCTGTATACGGCGTGACACAATTTCTACGCAGGACGCAGTTTCCTGAAATTACATGAAAAAGTAAAGTTATCCAGAGAGAGAAAGAGAGGAAGGTAAAAAAGGAAATGCAGAGAGGTTAGCAACAAAGGACGTCCGGTTGGCTGCGCTGCAGTTTGGCAAAGGAGAGCAGGAACAAAAGAAGCAAACCAAAGAGTCAATAACGCCACGTCCACGTCATTGTCAGTTATCACGACGCCGTCATAATCTCTCATGAAGTCCACTTTTTAAGACTAATCGTGGCGACGTTCTCATAGCGGCCGTGCTTGACTTTAGCGTAGCTCTCTCGTGTATATATTGTGGGCCCGTGGAGTGGGCCTAGTGCGGCTCAGAGAGCTGTGCTTTGTAACTTAAGACGGGTGTGCTAAGGAAGCAAACGAGCGTTTGGTTAGCTGTGATGATCACCTATGGGGGAGAACGGTGCGCTAAATAGTAGGAAACCGACAGCTGATTGCTATAACGGCGGTGTTCACAGTACTAGGACGCGGTAGCGGACAACGGTAATATTTGCGCTCATCGCGCATCCTATTTCTTTATTTAAAAAATTCGGTATTTATCACCGTTTCTGTGCAGAGTATTGTAAATGTGACTTTGCCTGCGCGCTTCTGCATGCAAGGAGCACCGGTTACAGTCAAGTCACTTGAAAGCCACACCGTTAGGAAGCTCGTGCAGCAGAAAGTCTTTTGGCGTCGTTGACCGTGTGCACAAAGTGGGCGCCGGCACGACATGAAAGCAGGTCGGACAGACAAAGCCAACAGATTCGAACAGAAATTCCCGTAAATTCGGGTTAAAATGGGAATGGAAACCGTGCCCCACGTATGCGGGGCGAGCGTGCCCGAAATCAAGCTCGACAAAGCTAAGCCACTATGGTATACGGCGCGTGCCCTAGCGGAAGCCTCCGCGCTTTATGGTGGGACAGTGCCGCCCTTCCATGTTTTTTCGTTCAAAGACAGTGCGGTAAATACCTGCTGGGATTTCGTGTGCCAAAACCAAGATAAAATTATGAGACTTGCCTTAGCCGAGCGCTCCGGAAATTTGGGTCAGCCGGGTTTCTTTAAGAGGGCGCTCAAGGGAAATAATAAGTTGAGCAAGGTTGAAAAATTAGGTTTGTATAACAGCTAGTTCGCCATTCCTGGGAAGGCCAGGACAGTTGTAAGTGAGAAAACGAATGAAAAATTGAAGTGGTGCCCTCGGTCTCTCTTTGTTGGTATCTTTTTCAAAAGGCGCCAGCTTATCTTTTAGAGTACTCGATAAATCCTCCAGGTTATAAGTGAGAATTGAATGACAGGAGCTTTGACAATAATAAACGTGCTAGTAAGCGACAGTTGTTGCTACACATTACTGACGTGGAACTCACTGCAGCGTAATGCCAGCAGCCGAGATCATGACGTGAAGTCGACTTTTGGACGCTCCAGAGTCTAATAGAGTGGCAACAACAGGGACTTTGCCACTCTTGAAGGATTTGCCACTTTTAAAGTGGTAAAGCGCACATCTATTAAACATTTATCCTAGCTTACTGATCTTGATAATGCATTTCTCCTCCATACTGTCTTTCAGAAAGAAGTCGAAAATAGACTTCGTTGAGCACATTTAGTTGTTTCATTTACTGCATAGCTTCCATTTCTACAGATTCCATTTCTAATACATGTATGCATAATGTGTTATATATGTACCTATTCATATGGCCATTCATGTTTGAAAAGTCTATTTATGCCCCCATATGGAACACCGATATCTACACTACTACTGCTCCCTTTTTGTGTGCCTTCAGTGATACGCATGTTATGTAACAGATTTTCGAAGCTTTGTTGTATTCTTAATTTTGTATAAGCTTTCTCCTAGTTCTCCGTAATGTCATTGTGATCTTGTATTTTCTTTTTTTCCAATGCAGTTGCGTTGTGTGACGAATGTACAGCGTGGTGCTAGAGGCCTAGTCAGGTGACTCATAACGTCGCTTTTGGTCAAACAAATAATAAATAAAATAGATAAAATAAAGTTTCCAACACCGAAAATTAATTTATTGGCCCGTAGAGAGTGGCGGTAGACTCCAACGCATGTAAAAAATTGATGCAGCCAAATGTAATAAAGTTGAACCTCGTTAATTCGAACTCAGGGGGGAAGGAAATCTGTTCGAATTAACCGGAGTTCTAACTAGCGAGGGTCTGTTTGATTGGCGGTACTAGCGAACAATACCAGCTAGCACACAAGACCAAAAGACGTCTTATTGGGGTATTAACGTCTTGGTTCGCGTGGCTGACGTCTTTGAGACGTCAGCCACGCGAACTAAGCTGGAGCGACATCAAAGGGACAATGAATCCGTCTTCGAAACGTCCTACGCAAGACGGTAAGCAGGCGTGGGAGAATACCGCCCCCCCCCCCTCCCTCCCCACCGGAGATAAAAACGCAGGGCATGGCTCAAAGCGTCGGCGGACGTCGGCACAATGCACGGGGCGCCGAGATGTCGCCAGCCGCAATGGGGACGGGAGGGAGGCGCCAGAATGTCCGGCTCCTTCACGACGGTCGCCGGGGGGATGAGGCGAGAGGGCGCAGGCTGGCGCAAACACGCGGAGACGCGAAGCAAAGGCAGCGAAGCAAGTGTTCGGTCGTGTTGTTGGCGGCCGTCTCTTCCTTCGTTTCTGGCGAAAATTCCGTTACCGTGCTGCAACTGCTGCGTGTGTTTGTGTGGTGGCATTATGTTCTTTCTACTTTCCTCCTTACGTTAACCCTGGTTCAATCCCGGCGCTTCTGTGACTGGATCCTGTAGCACCAATAACTACGTCTCGCCGAAAATAAATGTAAGTACCACATTTGAATGGCTTAGCATGATGCCTGTGAGATCACCCATGTGTTCCGCGGATAGGGCAAATCGGTCTGTGGCAGATACAAGGAGCATTAATGCTATGTAAGCTCTAAGATAGTTGACGCATTAAACGCAAAGCAACGCAACTGTTGTTTTATTATTCAGATCACCGTTTATGAATGCATTCTGAAACTTTCTTAGGTCTATGTGCGTGTTCAGCCTGATTAGTGAGTAAGGAGTGCATTGGATTCGTTCCCACCATCCTGTCATTTGGTCGTTACGGGTGGCGAGTGCGGCGCCTGTACAACAATGTGGGATAGTGGTAATTTACTCGTGTCTTACACAGACGAATACATGCATGCGATATCGCGTGTTGTAGGGCAACCGTTGCCGCGCGTTCTTTCACTGTGGCATTGCAGTCGTGAGATTTCAGTTCAGGGCTGCGAAATTTACGTGCATGTGATGTGGATGTGAAAATCGCGCATTGTTTTTGTGGCACGTCAGCAGAACTGCCGCAGGCAATCATGACGTCTTATGGTGGTGGAATGACTTCTCGCAGCTCAGCATTCATATGAGCATGAGTGTCGTTGTGCTCGTTCTCGGTCATATTTAAACTTTGTAAGAGGCATGTGACTCGTTTGCGAATGTTCGTTATTATTATTTCTCATTGTCCACACTGTTGCGGTTTTCTGCATTGTGGGGTTCGTCATTCTTGCAGACCGCAAATACCAGGACAATTACACGACCTCTTATCTGGTTCCACAATATTGTTACAGGGACGCTGTTGTGCACAGTAGATTTTTGGTATGCCATAAGCTGTGCAGTGTTTCACGTGGTACGGACTGGGTAGTGAAGGCTTGAACCAGGTTGCTGGGCTGATAGCGCAGGACAGAGATGATAAGGGGACGAACAACGAACTAAAATAGTACGTCGGGCTATGGGTGAGCGGCGTGTTACGACAACCTATGCATGAAAGTTTGGACGTATTTTGTTTATTTTTATTATATATTACGGGCGCCGCCAGCTTGTCCGGTGCCGGGATCTAGCGGTGCATGCCTATACCTATATCGTCAAATCAAAGCCACGGTACCATTCAACAGTTTTCTGCGGGATGTTTGACATTTTCCTCCTACCGCGCGGCATACTCGCTACCCCAAATGAGCCATATTTCGTTGCATTGTACCAACTTCACTGTTACCTGGCTATGGGAGGCAGTTTTGTGCAGGCAAAATCGAAGTCACAGCGAAAATTTGATGATGCTATGCACAGTTGTGGTGCGCAGTCACTGTGCCCGTCGATCGCGCGACCTTGAAGGTCCCATTTACTAAGGGAGCCCTGCAACATTTGGAATCTCGATGGCGAACGATGCCTAACAGTCGTGGAGGTTATTGTGAACGTGTGAGCCAAATATTATTGAGCTGCGTTCACCAGGGAATTTTTTTATTTGTTTTCAAACACAGCTTTAATTCACATTGCTCTTCGTTCCGACAAATGTCACTAGGCCGCCGACTACTTTGCTCGAGGCAGATATATCACTGGCTGAACTTACGGTCACGGAAAGGTAGTCTGGAATTATATATTTGTTCATTCTGCATTAAAGAAATAAAGGCAATCTGAGTGCCTGTCTCTAAAAAGACCGAGGTGAGCGAAGGGACCTAATCGTTGGCGCCAGTGACGTTACTTGTTGAAAGAAGAGCAGGCAAGTCGTGGGTCGCTGCTGCTAGTGACGTCACTTGTTGGAAAATTAGCAGGCGATTACATGATGTATTTAAAATGAAACTGCAAATCCACTGCTGCTTGCAGCACAATAACATTTGGCTCACACGTTCACAGAAGCCACAACTACTGATTGGCACCGTTTGCTCAGTGTGTTCAAAAAGTGTTGCAGGGACCCTTTCATACCGAGTGCGCAGTGAGCACGTAAGCACGCCTCGAAGAATATTCTCACCGTCTAAGTGTGAAGCATGTGTGTCACTCGATTTCTACATGCTGCGTATGGGAATGCGTCCAAAATAAACTACGCATCAGTAATGTGCAGTTTAACGTTCACGAGTGACATACTATTCGGCGGTGGTAGCATCAGCAGATGCATCAAGTTTCTTGCGGAGACGGCCCGAACACCACTGTATATCGTAAATGAGAGAGACATAGACACAGCCCCTCTGCCGCAGGCCGGCTCTTGTATCCTGACTTCTTTCTTCTCATCCTTTTCCTCGCTGGGCATCTAGCACGAGCGTCCAAGCTACGGCGGAGCTCGCTGAGGAAAATTCATTTTGAGTGTTTATCTATTGCAAGTTGCAGGATATTATGAACACTTCCTGTAAAGGGCGCAGTCTATGACAGAGATGCATTTCAAATTTCGTTCCTCAAAGCACAATTGTAGAACAGCTTTATAGAAAATAACGGCCCCATTTTTTTTTCCTTTGCAGGAATACACGCGGTTTAATCGGCGGTTGTACGCATAACCTGATAGGGCACCAACTGCTTTCTACCACGGCCCCACCGAGGTTCTACATTGAAAGCATTTCCGCGACGGCGGTTTCAGCGTGTCATATGATGCCAGTAGCATCGTATTCACCAGCTGCACTAAGCCTGGACACTACAACTAGTTTTTGATGAGCGTGAACGTGACTGGTTGCGCGTTTGGTGGAGGTTGCATTCTCAAAGGAGTTGGCTGTTCGAAGTGTTTTGTTTAATGACTAGGTATAAGGTAACAGTGTTTTTTCTAAATGTGAAACAGGGCGAAATTCGGAGACTCTCAGCTTAATCCTGCACATGTAGACCTGATGGTTATTTGAAGTCCCTTTTAGGAGTAGCTTCATGTGCTGGGTGCCAAAATCTTTATTTTTCTTTTTTGGCTTCCAACTGATGCTTGCCAGTCTGATCGCCGTTCATGTCAGATTTGCATAGATGTGCGTAATAGAGTGCTTTGTAGAGAGCCACATATGTATTTTGTATATGTAATTGAGAATATTGCTTTTTTTTTCTTTTTCGTCGTCTCAACACTGTCTCCACTGTATTCGACTTCGAGCACGTATGTAGCTTCATTATGAAACAGAGGTTGCTTCGATGTAACGTTGCTCGCTCTGAGAGATTGTGCACTGCATTGCGACGTTGTTCATTATACCGATTTTGTTAATATTTCATGCGCTAATTTCTTTGAAGGTCACTTTGGTCAACATTCATTGACACTTGATTGATGTTTTTGGTTTTCTTTTAAAGTTTGCCTCATTACATCACCTGATGTCCTAGACAAATTTTCACTTTCATGTCTGAGTCATATTTGAGTTCTTTTGTTTATATTCCTTGATTTTATGCGGTGAAGATACTGCATAACATGATTGAAAGCGGCTATCACACAGTCATCCATTGTTCTGTCTCTGCTCATATAACCGGATGCGCTGCTCTCATGGTGAAAAGCGCATAGTCGTTTGGCTGTTGATTATTGTGTGACTATTAGTGCTCTTTCTGTTAGCCTCTAGCCGTTAATAAGTTCCAAATATATTTAAAGTACTTTTCAATATTTGTGGTTTTGTTCTTCCCGCATTTCTCATTTTCTTATATTTTTTTAACTTGCACAAGTTAGTTTCTCAATAAAATGTTGATGTAGCAGTGTTTCGGCTTCGTGATCATTGGCACTGAGGCCTCCTTGTTAGGCCGCTTGCCATGAAACTGTCTATCCTTCACTGTAGAAAGATATGTCATTACTATTTTTGGTAGATTTGCTTCACACTCTACAAATTACATGCTAGATTGATTTTGTATTCATGACAACCAATTTTGACTTAAATGCTAAGACGGATGAAGCCTTTGTTGAGAACTGTGTACCTACCTTACTGCACTATCTTTGCTCTGTTGCACTCAGTGCTGATGCCTTTAACCACGAGAAAAAAAAGTTCCAGGCAAGTGCGATGCCAGGACTTCTTCCTAGGACGCAACTACGAAAGTATTCGGCTGGCACTACCCCCCCCCCCCCCCCCCTCTGCAGCACCGAAAAGATTATGGTGCAGCTGGTAACATAGCAGGTCGCAGCTACTACCACAAAGGCAGGGACGGCGTCTGCGGATGGGGGTGCCCCCCAAAATTATGATCCCGTTGACACCTTCAGAACCACAGAGTTAATGCCTTAGGGGTGCAAAAGATGTCTTGTGGTTATTTGTACCCCTGAGGCGTTAACTTACATTCTGAGGGTGGTGACCAGATCAAAATTTGGAGGGCGCGCCCCGTTCCCGAACACGATTCCTGCTTCTTTTTCAGTTTACGGCTAACGTTTGAGGAGCAGCTTTTTGATGACGTCTTTGGTAAGTCTTTAAACGGATTCAGAAATCCCGGTAAATGGGATTATTGGAGGCTCTCCCAAGCCGTCGAAACGACCAGCTTTTTGATGACGTCTTTGGTAAGTATTTAAACGGATTCAGAAACCCCGGTAAATGGGATTATTGGAGGCTCCCCCAAGCCGTCGAAAAGACCAGCTTTTTGATGACGTTTCAAAGACGTTCAGGAAACGTCTCGTTTATGTGCAACAAGACGGACATTAGACGAGATATATGACGTCTTCTAGACCAAAACTTCTTACGCGTGCCGTCTCTGAGACGTCGTTAACGTCTCGGATATCCGTCTCGAAGACGTCTTAAATCCTTTGTGTGCTAGCTGGGTACATGTGCGATATTGACTGACTCCCGCGCTGCCGCCACCGGTCTCGTCTTGCAGCGTGCTTGCGGGTCAGCGGAGATGCCACTGTGCATGTGCGGCATTGCTCAGTGGCACGGCCCCAACGGTTTCGCTCTCCCGGTGGGCCGTAGCCGCTGAGCTGCGGTATTTACTCGCGTAATTTGCGCACTTTCTTTCGCGATCTTAGATCTCCGAAACGGGGTGCGCAAATTACGCGGAGATTTCGCGAACACTTTCGAAATAACGTGGAATATAATGTAACGCGTGCGGTATATGGGAACTCTTTCGGGTACGACCTCAGGTATCACTACAAAACGCTGGTGTAAGAGGATACGGCTGCTCCAGGGACACTTTTCGCAGTCTCTTCGTGTTGAGAGCGCAGCACGTAGAAGAGTTTATGAGCCGCCCGCTGATGGCTGCCGAGATAGCGCTGCGACTTGTCGTACGTATTTAAAGTTATACAAGCTTCAATGTAGGAGAAAAACTTGCTTACTAGCGGTAAAACCCTACGCGTTACTTTCCGTCACTAGCCGTGAAAAATTCAATCGTCGCATTTGCCTGGCCAATGGTTCGCGTTGTCGATGGTGAAGCCCTTCATCACTGCTACAACGCTGGCTGTTGTAATGAGCGGTGCCCAGCGACTAATGGAAAAATCACAGTGTGACTCGTGCATCCACACGTGATGTTAATGCAGAATATATTTAGTTCCTCTCATGGCTGAATGGGGTAGGGGATGTAGGCCTTGAATGCCTTTCCCTGGCTTCAGCCAACACCTTCTCTCTTCCGACTTGAATATTGACACTGGAGTTCCATTCGTTACTACCCTTTCTCCTTTTTCTCCCACGAGAATCTGCGTTATAAACAATGTTACAAACTATGAATTCGGGTCCAATTTGCATACACTTTGTTTAGCGGTCACTTAGATATATTCTGCATAACTGCTAAAACTAAATGTGTGAGACACCAGCGTCGCACCTAGCGGCAAGCTAAAGACGGCGACGAATCCGCCCTGGCGTACCACTAGCTCCGTCTGATGTTGAGAAAACTGTAGCGTGTTCGTAAGCCGTTGAAATCTCTGCTTCCGAACCTCCTTTGTGCAGGCGTCAACGGAATGATCTGCGCAGATTATTTAGAAGTGAAAAGGGGAGGCATGTAATAAACAATTATCATTAGCTTGTCGGTATATTGAAACAGCCCATCCCAGACGTTCCATCCCATTCTTTATTGTAGAAGCTGTTTGTTGCGAGAGCATCTTACGCAATTAATTCCCAGCTTCGTGAAACAAACCGCGATCTTCGCCCTTAGTGGATATTTACAGTTTTCTGTGTAAGTAATTTCCAGCTACTCAGTTCCCGTGAAGTTGTAACATTAAGCAGTGGCGGAATACCAGGGAAATAGCCAAGAGAGGAGAAAAAAAAAAACGTTGATATGCTTTCTAGCGCACGGTGTCCCCAAACAACATATCGCCATCGGCGTCCCAAAGCTGTTTGGATGCGAGCTCGTCCTCAAGAATCTTCTATGAATAAAAACAGCGATTTCCCACACGCGCGAAGGAATAACACGTGAGGGCCGCGGCTGACAGGAAACCAGGGTTGGATCGTCAGCGCGCGTGCGAAGTTGCACTGTTTTCACTCCAGATCGTTACCGGCCTTGCTTGGTTTCGTAGGGTTAGTCTAAAGTGTAGTTCTGTACTAACCCTATGCTTGCGTTTCCCTTTGCAAGAACGCTGTTTCAGCAAGTCTCCTGTCAGGTCGTTTTTATGACTGCACATGTGTTGCTTTTTATGCTTTTTTACAGTTGTGCTGCGTTTTCCTTAAGCTTACGAGGACACCGTTATTGTTTGTATTATTCTCTTCGTATGCAAGAATCATGATGTTATATGCCTTAGATTATTTTCCCTACGCGTGCACATTATTTATTTTTCTTTCAATTATGAATTTACCTTCTAGTTTAGTGTTTTTTGCTTGTATATTCCTTTTCCTTTGTACATTTACCCTGTCTTTGCTGCTACAGGGTTCACTGTGCTTATAGTCAAGCTGCAGGGCCTTATAGACAAGCTGCAGAACTTTTTCGCGTCTCCCTTTTTTTTCCACCATTATACTTGTTTTTGTGAAAATATAACACTGAGTGATTGAAGAACGCTGCGTCGCCCCCCCCCCCCCTCCAAAAAAAAAAAAACAATACGCACGCAGCTTGTAACTGGGAAATGCCGGGTGCGCAGCGTTAGCGGAAGGAGACCCACGCAACGCATATGAATATTGTTTGGGGACAAGACGAGTCGAAAAGAATGTAAGCCCTTCCTAGGGCTTAATCCCTTGAACTTCTGAATACAGCAGCAGCAACAACGTAAGGCGTAGCCTTACGTTGTTGCTGCTGCGTGCACTCTATGGCTGCTGCGTGCACTCTGTGGCTCTCTACGTGCACAGCCAGCGAGAGAATGAACGTTGAGCTTTGAACTTCTTCCGGGGCACGTGGTTCAACTTGACTCACCGTGCAAGAGCTCGAATCACCTATATTTAGCGCCTGGTGCCGCTGACCGCGCAAAGCGCTCCGCGAAAACAGAGAAACGTGAAAGTTTCGTTCGGGGTGGGCAGCGTAGCATCACCCAGATGGCGGACGAGCAGCCGCTTCTCTTGAGAAAAGCGACTGCCGCTACAGGCCTCCGTGATATGGGCCCCTTTCGGCCGGCGCGCGGCTGCCAGCCTTTCGCGCAGAGCTTGCGCATCACGCAACTACCTTCGATTCGACGAAGCACGATGGCTGCACGTTCACGTATTGATTTGCGGAGCAACTGATGAGTTCATTTTCACGCTGATGTCGTGTATATCTCTAACAGAAATATGAGGCAGAGACGTTGCTATCTGTGTAACTCAGTGCCCAAAGCGACTAACGGTTTAACAACTGCATAGGGGATGCGTGCTGCTAAATGGGATAAGGGCAACGTAACTGCCGGTGCGATTACAGTGGGCAGTAAATTTTCGCCTTTCCGTTATCAGCAGTGTACATGTTCGCGCGCTGCCTTGTGCTGCCCTAATCAGATGCTCGCATTATACCACTCCGTAAGTTAAACAATAAATCACCTAGCAATCCATCACGACCTTCTGAGCCAAACTTGAGCGGTTGTTGTTTGTTTTGTGGGGTTTAACGTCCCAAAACCAGCTCTGATTATGAGAGACGCCGTAGTGGACGGCTCCGGAAATTTCGACCACCTGGGGTTCTTTAACGTGCACTGACATCGCACAGCACACGGGCCTCAACATTTCGCCTCCATCGAAATGCAGCCGCCGCGGCCGGGATTCGATCCCGCGACCCTCGGATCAGCAGCCGAGTACCATAACCACTAGACCACCGCGGCGGGGCGAAACTTGAGCGGCGTAACACAACTATAGGTAAGCGCGAGGGGACGTGGTTGTTTGTTGCCGGCACACAGTGTGTCTGTACTTTTGGCAAATGTTAGAAGGGTACTTAATAAGCGACAGACACTTGAATCAATCGTCGACGCGTGCAATTCGGCTATCATTGTGCTCACTGCAACCTGGCTTCACCCAAACATTGCTGACAACGAAATATTTTATGACGCGCCCAGCTTCAGCATTTATCGCTGCGACCGCCAATCACGTGCAGGAGCCGGTGTTATGTTAGCTATTTCGCGAGATATTCCGTCTACCTATATTTCCGTTCAAACTAATCTTAAAACTGCGTGGGAGCACGCTCATATCTATCAAAAAAGCATTGTCTTTGGGGTTTCCTAGCGTCCGGCCAATAATTGCTCAAATTTTGCTACCCATTTAGGTGATGTCATTGATGCCGTTATTGCACGTCATCTTAAAGCTATCATTTTTCTCCTGGGAGACTTCAACTTTCCCATTCTGGTCTTCATTTCCTGGTCTTCTGATGCCCCCGAATTTGAAACTGTTTTCGTCAAAAAGCTTTGATTTTATCAATCTTTGTTCGCTATTTTACCTTCTACAGTTTTTTTCACAGCCTACCAGACTATCACACAATACGGCAAATACGTTAGACCTGATATGGTCACCGATTTATCATATCTACGTGCTATAAGCGATCATTTAGCGCGCCGTTTTGAAGTAAAATATTGTCAGTCAAAAACCGTATACTATTCTCCTAACATGCACTAATTGATATCAGCATGCACATATTAGAGAATACTTGAAGGTGGCGGTCACGATTGGCGATGGTTCGCCAGCGGTCGAGCTCCATTCAACCAGTGTGCGCTGAAATATACTTCAAACGCGTGTAATCGTGTATGCTGAACTCATGCGAATATATATATATATATATATATATATATATATATATATATATATATATATATATATATATATATATATATATATATACCACGCAATATGTATAATACGTCTTACACAAAACTACACCTGCTGCACTTGCATTCGGATGGTCCTCATTTATTCTGCTCATAAAACTCATTTCGTCGTCGCTGCTATTATACTTCATTCTGCCAGACATATTTGCCAACAGACGTCTAATATGTTCACATATATATATAAGTAAACCTGAAACGCTACACGTACAATGTGCAACTTTAGTTTTTCAGTTTCAGTTCATTGAGCATTCTTTACAATATATACAGTCACAGTGGTTTCAGTTTATAAGTATTCCTTCATGTATATACAATCAGTCACGAGAAGTGATGTACACGCAAAAGATATACAGGTTGTCCTACATAACTTTAGCGGAGACTATGAAAATGAATGGCACTTCATAGGCGATTTGAACCAAACGTCTACTATTGGCACGAGCCTATGGGTACTTAGACTATTTTGTTATTTACCCCTAATGTAGTTGATTATGTTTAATTACCTCGCTTCTTAATTATTGGCTGTAAATGCAAAATACGAACACCGAGCTGTTAATACTTTCAGAAACCACCGTCCGAATTCTTTCCGGTACGATACGTCTCATGCTGTTACTTTTTTCCGCGTTGTAAAGAAAGCCCGGAAAATTCGAAAGGAAGCCACGTGACCGACCGCCTAGCGCAGTGCTCTAGGTTCTCTTTACAACGCGGAAAAAATAGCAGCGCTGGACATATCGTACAGGAAACAATTCATATGGTGGTTTCTGAAAGTCTTCTACAGCTCAGTGTTCATATTTTGGGTATTAAGCCAAAAATAAAAGGTTAGGTTATTAAACATAATTAATTAGGGAAAATAAAAAACAGTGAGTATCTATGCTCTCTTGCAAATAGTATACGTTTGGGCCAATTAGCCTCTAAGTGCCTTCCATTTTCAGTCTTGGCTCAAGTTACGTGGGACAACTTTTTTTCACACTACTGTAGCATAAAGGTACTGCTGTACTACGAAGCAGTACGTGATAACTTATTTGATTCTTATGGAGTCAAACAACACCTTCTACTTCGCTGTTGATTTTGAAATAAGTGAAAAACGCCCTGGTTGCCTTATGAAAACAATCTGCTGTTCCAGCGAAATAATAGTGTCACGTGGTCGTGACACTCGCAGCACTCGAGACGAAGCACGCAGGACTCAAGGTGACGCCAGGCGAACTGTTGATTGGGCGAACTTGTGCCCAGCAAAACAAGGCCAATCACAATTCACAGCAGCAGCGGCGTGAACAGTCGTCTGTCGACGGAAGAGACTGACAAGCGGCGCAGTGCGTCGGCTTTTATACACATGGCTTAACGCGTTCTCGCATTATCTCTGGAATTCCAGAAGTTACTCAAGTGTGCGCGTCAGCATGAAAAGTTTCAGGAATTGACGACACGCTTGCCGAAGTGACATGCAAGATAACGCGGCTTGCGTTGGCATAACAGAAAGTGATAACTGCGCTCGCCGCAAACAATCAAAGCAAGCGCGCGATTCACAGGAAGGTGATAACGGCGTTCACGAAAACAACCGCACGTGTCACTAGCCCCCTCTTAAAAGCATCGTCCCGAAGCATCGTCTCGAAGTGTGCGAGTATTGGCGGTATTTGCAGGCGTCGCTTTAGTTCTTGAAATGCCTCGACTTGCGGCATTTCCCTTTTGAAGTCGAAGTCGGCCTTCGTGATGTACGTCAGCGGCTGGGCGATCCGCGAAAAGTTCTTGACGAAGCGCCTGTAATAAGCGCAGAGGCCAAGAAATCGGCGTACTGCTTTCTTGTCGGTGGGCGGAGGAAAGTCGGCGATCGCAGCTGTTTTCTGTGGATCAGGGTGTACTCCCGACTTGCTGATAACGTGGCCAAGGAACAATAGCTCCTCGTAAGCGGAGCGGCACTTTTCTGGCTTCAGGGTAAGTCCGGAGGCTTTGATTACCCGAAGAACAGCTTCAAGGCACCGGAGGTGTTCGTCGAAGCTGGAAGCAAATACGACTACGTCGTCCAAGTAGACCAGGCAAGTCTGCCACTTCAAGCCTGCGAGTACTGTGTCCATAACCCGTTGGAACGTCGCAGGCGCCGAGCAAAGACCAAAGGGTCTGTGCTCGGTACCTTATACTCGAACAGGCCGTCTGGTGTTATGAAGGCTGTCTTCTGTCGGTCTCTCTCGTCTACTTCGATTTGCCAGTAGCCGGTTTTGAGGTCCATCGATGAAAAAATTGGCAGATACCACGTGCAGTGGGAATCAAGGAAATGCGAAGCACTCATCAGGAACGTAAAATGGATTTGCATTGTTGTCTCATTATACCGAGTTTGGTACACATGAAGTTAACTAAACGGATGCAAGAGCACCATGACTGTGGCATGTAAACCATGCCGCTCATACACGCATGCGATGATTCTAACGTTATGTCCTGTCATTTACGTTCGTCATGCAGTCGTGTTGTGCCATAGCAATTTGGTATACATCCCATTAACGAAACGAGGTGTGTAGATCATGCCGCTCATGACATGCATGTCCCGATTTTCATGTTATGACCTGTCATATGTGATCACCATGCAGTCATGTTGTGCCAAACTAATCTTCGTATACATCCCATCAACGAAACGGCAGTATAGCGCCAGGACCATGACATGTAAATGATGCCTGTCATGACATATAACATGAAAATCATGACATGTATGCCATGATTTTCATGTTATGACCTGTCATTTATGATAGTTATGCAGTCGTGTTGTGCCATAGCAATTTTAGTATATATTCCATTAACGAAGCGGCCGCAAGAGCACCAAGGCTGTGGCATGTAAACCATGCTGCTCATGACACGCGTGTCATGATTCTAATGTTATGACCTGTAATTTACGTTCGTCATGCTGTCGTGTTGTGCCATAGCAATTTTGGTATACATCCATTAACTAAACACGTGGCATGTAAATCATGCCGCCTATGACATGCATGTCATTCATGCTTTTCATGTTACGACCTGTCATTTTTGTTCGTCATGATGTCATGTTGTTGCATACCAATTTTCCTATACATCCCACTTACGAAACGGCCAAGAGAGCACCAGACCGTGCATGTAAACCATGTCGCTCATGACATTCATATCATGATTTTCATGTTATGATCTGTCATTTATGATTGTCATGCAGTCATGTTGTGGCATGCCATTTCCGTAAACGTCCCATTAACGAAACGCGCGGCATGTAAACCATGTCGCTCATGACATTCATGTCAGGATTTCATGTTGTGGCCTGTCATTTATGATTGTCATGCAGTTATGTTGTGTCATGCCAATTTCCGTATACGTGCCATTAACAAAACGCGTGGCATGTAATCATGTCGCTCATGACATGCATGTCCGATTTCATGTTATGACCTGTCATTTATGTTCGCCATGCAGTCATATTGTGGCATACCAATTTTGGTATACATCCCAATAACGAAACGACCAGGTGAGCACCAAGACCGTGACATGTCAATAATGCCGCTCTTGACATGCATGTCATGCTTTTCATGTTAAGACGTGTCATTTATGTTCGTCAGGCAGTCATGTTGTGCCATACCAATTTTCGCATACATACCATTAACGAAACGGCCAGAAGAGCACTAAGACCGTGGCATGTAAATCATGCCACTCATGACATACATGTCATGATTTTCATGTTATGACCTGTCAGTTATGTTCGTCAGGCAGTCATGTTGTGCCGTACTACTTTTCGCATACTTCCCCTTAGCGAAACGGCCAGGAGAGCACCAAGACCGTGGCATGTAATCATGCCGCCTATGACATGCATGTCATTCATGCTTTTCATGTTACGACCTGTCATTTTTGTTCGTCATGATGTCATGTTGTTGCATACCAATTTTCCTATACATCCCACTTACGAAACGGCCAGAGAGCACCAAGACCGTGGCATGTAAACCATGTCGCTCATGACATTCATATCATGATTTTCATGTTATGATCTGTCATTTATGATGTCATGCAGTCATGTTGTGGCATGCCAATTTCCGTAAACGTCCATTAACGAAACGCGCGGCATGTAAACCAATGTCGCTCATGACATTCATGTCATGATTTTCATGTTGTGGCCTGTCATTTATGATTGTCATGCAGTTATGTTGTGTCATGCCAATTTCCGTATACGTGCCATTAACAAAACGCGTGGCATGTAAATCATGTCGCTCATGACATGCATGTCACGATTTTCATGTTATGACCTGTCATTTATGTTCGCCATGCAGTCATATTGTGGCATACCAATTTTGTATACATCCCAATAACGAAACGACCAGTGAGCACCAAGACCGTGACATGTCAATAATGCCGCTCTTGACATGCATGTCATGCTTTTCATGTTAAGACGTGTCATTTATGTTCGTCAGGCAGTCATGTTGTGCCATACCAATTTTCGCATACATACCATTACGAAACGGCCAGAAGAGCACTAAGACCGTGGCATGTAAATCATGCCACTCATGACATACATGTCATGATTTTCATGTTATGACCTGTCAGTTATGTTCGTCAGGCAGTCATGTTGTGCCGTACTACTTTTCGCATACTTCCCCTTAGCGAAACGGCCAGGAGAGCACCAAGACCGTGGCATGTAAATCATGCCGCTCATGACATGCCTGTCATGATTTTCATGTTATGATCTGTCATTTATGTTTGTCATGTAGTCATGTTGTGGCATACCAATTTTCGTAAACATCCCATTAGCGAAACGGCCAGGAGAGCACAAAATCGTAGGCGACTAGATAGATAGATAGATAGATAGATAGATAGATAGATAGATAGATAGATAGATACGCCCCAACTCGCCGAAGTTCGCTAAGAAATGCTTCGCATTTAAAATACTTTGTGTTGTAGAGTCGATCCAAAGCATCGTCTATCCGTGGGAGAGGATACACGTCTTTCTTCGTGATCTTGTTCAGGCGACGATAATAGACGCAAAAATGTAGGGTTCCATCCTTCTTCCTCACTAACACTATAAAAGCAAGAAAGAGCACGTACAAGCACCCTCTGTAACCGAGCGCACTCAACCGACGCAGACCGACTGCAGGGGCAAGGGCCGCTCGGATGGATACAAAACATGCACGACAAGGTAGTCAGTAACTTGCACTCTTGTCAGCGCAACCAAATTATGCAACGCTTATTGTTAGCGAAATGTGAAGGCTTTATGACCGCTGAATGAATAACACTTCCCACATATCTACTTTTGCCCGTTATTTTCTTCATCGCAAGAGAATCTGGCGCGAAAGTGAATGCGCTGAGGCCCAAACGGCCCAAAACGCGGCGGCAGATGGGCGGCGGCGACAATCGCGCGTAGGCGCATGCGCAGTATGCGTCCGCGATGCAGGAGCAATAAAAAGAAGGTGTGGCGCCGTCTAGGCGCGGTGAAGCGGTGAAGCCACTCTTCGCGCGCGCAGGAGACAAGTACGGCGCGGTCCATGTGCTATTCGCGTGTTTGCCTGCCATTCGCTAGTGACATGCCGCGTGCTTAGTCACACGTGTTGAGCACGATTACACGTTTACAGCGAAGTTGTATATGGCGGTGCGTCCTGGAGGATTACGTCCGCCGACAAAACGACGCGTACACGAACTTTGCAGCGGTGTCAGTGCATGGAAGCGGCTCATACGCGCAATACAATGTGAATTAATGAACCAAAGGAGAATTCAAGTGAAACAAGCCAGAAGTGTGATTCTAGAGCTACTCTGGAACACATATTATGGGAGTGTCGAGCGACTACAAACCATAATCGGGATGCAGCCTCTAGCCATCGCCTCCGCGCACGCTGGGAAGCTGTGTTTCTCAGCTCTGCCCGAGCAAGTCAGCTTTGGGATGTCCAGCGGGCCGAGGAAGCCGCCAGGGCTCAAGAACCTCTGGCCGCTACTTAGGCGGGACCTTTCGCCCATCCCACCAATCGCAGGACACTTTAATAAGTTCTTTGACTGAAAGGGAAATTAGGTGGGCAGAAGGTGACGGAGTTGATAAATTGCGAATTAAGCGCTTGAAACACTAATGAAACCGATTCAAAGGTGGCCTTGGTGAAAGTAGATTCATTTAATGAATTTAAAATACTCCTTGGGCGGGTTTGTACCCATGCATGATATACGTACTGTATTGTGGCGCGAAAGCCATTACGTAAAGAGGAAGAGAAAGAAGCAAGAGAAAGTGAAGGCGCCAACTACCAACTGTTTAATGGCAGATTGAAACGACGCATGAAAAGAAACATTTTGCGCTTGCAACCGACCACCAAGGCGACCTACCATAATGAGATGGTCCTTTATTCATTCTTCGTTCAATAATTACCGCTCTTAGAACAAAGGCGCTGCGGCAGGTGGGTTACCATGTCGAAAAGAACATATATTCATGGGTACAGCGCACTTCATAACCTTGTAACTTGTAACCTGTAATTATATTTTCTGATGGAACGAGTAAAGAATGAATTGCCATGCAGATTAGATCTAGCGCGATATTCTAAAATCTTCAAATAATGTCGTAGTGCGAAGAAACATCATGCGGACTATGCAGATACATTTTCCTTGTAACACTAGTTTACATGGAATATTTTATAGAAGACTCTTAAGCGTAGTTTTCTTCGACAAGATGAAAGTAATTCCCATCCTAATTCATTTTTCATTTTGGTGCAAACTGTCTATTCTTGAGTACCGATTTAGGACAAACCTTGTTACGCTGTTCTGGATTTTTTCAAGTCCGTCACTCAGAGTTATTCGCCAAGGGTCCCCACACGGCACAAGCTTATTCGAGCATAGGGCTAACGTATGCTAAATACACGGTTGACTTGAAACAAAGGCGGCGCATGTCTCAGGTTTCGTGCGTTTAATGACTTGGCAGCCGTAGCAACGAGTGAATCGATATGAACATTCCACGGAGCCATCGGTGGAAAATGTCACACTAAATATTATATACTGCGATTTTTGAGTGACTATATAATTGTGGATGACATACTCAGAGGATACCTGTTCTTTTTTTTGTTTTTCGTGTGAAAGTAACATGAATGTTTTTTTTTTTGGTATTGAAAGTCATTTCCATATTGAGCACCATTCCAGAACACGGGATAAGTCCTTTGTAGCAGGGAAACATCATCTTCTTTTCTAATTTTTCTGTGTAAGACACAGTCATCTGCAAACAAACGTATGCTAGAACCAGTTCCTGAGCAGATGTCACTTATGTATATTAAAACAAAAGTGGCCCTAGGACGGAGCCCCTGTAGTACCCCGAAGTGATATCTACGAAACTTGATTTCTTTCCATTTAATACTACGCACTGTCGACGGCTTGAGAGATAATTTTCGATCCATGCCAGGACTGTTCAGTCAACGTTTAACGCTAGAAGTTTACTTAAAAGGAAAGAGGTGCGAAACATTGTCAAAAGTTTTTTGGAAATCTGGGAAAATGCAATCGATTTGTCCGGTGTTGTCTATTCAGATTCTAAGTCATGGCAAAATTCTACTAATTGTATTGTGCAAGATAAGCCCTCAAGGACTCATGTTGTTGTGAGACCGGCAGGTTGTTAGTTAATAAATGTGTCATTATTTCGTTATACAGAGTGCGTTCGAATAATGCACAGAGTATGGACGTAAATGAAATGGACCCAAATTAGTTACATCCATCTTTGACCCAGTTTTATGAATAGGAAGAGAATTTGCGAGTTTCCAGTCTTCTGGAAGGGCACAATGGCTTCGTGTAGATTATGTATAGATAAGGGAAATCGACTCAGAACATTGCTTTCAAATACGAGGAGAAATACTGTCCGGTACAACTGTTGTATTATCGTTAATTTTACTTAGCAATGCCCTGATTCCACTCAGACTTACATCTACTGATAGGATAATCGGTACGGATCTTGCGCATTACGAAGGACTCATGATGTTATCATCATGATGACCTCCTTCGGATACGAGCCCTTTCTGAAAGAATCAAAGTGATAGACGTGTTACTAACACAAGCATGCAGTACCCTTCTTTTTAATTCGTACGCTTCGAACAATTTGCTGGCAGTTTGATCCCCACTTGCCACGAATCGATTTGCGCAAAGTATGGTTCACAAAGGCAGGCTTAGCAGTGCTCAGGAAGGTGTGCTCTGTCATCCCTACTAAGCCTGAAGGCATGCTCCCTAAGTGTTTCACTTATGCAGGATCTCGTTTGTACAATATAGGACTTGCCGCAACTTTGTGGTATCTCGTAAACTACCCTTCAGCCAGCTCCTGAAAAGATCGAAGTTGGCTCAGCTGTGCTCTCGTATCACGTGCTATGAGCAGAGGAGCTGTAAGAAGCAGCACTATTTACCGTCACATAAAGCAAATTGTACCTGAGAAGCGCACATTTGTATGACAGATTGTGCAACGCGAGAATTATATACATTCACGTATATGCAACTTGATGTATTTATCTGTAGCCTTTGCTCTTCCTTCGACACCCTTATGATCGACAGATTTACACCCTATAGACCTATTCCATGTTGGTAAACAGTGGTAGGCACCGGCGATATAACCAGGGCTTGTGTCGACGTCGCGGCGCGGAGGCCCCGCCCACCGCTTGCCGCGGCCCTGCACGGTCGCGCCACCGCCGCCGGCGAAGCGTGTGCGAAAGCTGCCTCCGAGCACGGGGCGTCGGAGCGCCGACGGTGTCTTTACAACAGTTTCCAAGGGGCAGCCGCGTGAGATGAAGTTGCGTTAGCTCTGTAGGAAGCATTCAATGAATGTAGAAAAGAATGTGCCGACGCCCAGCTATGACAAGATGTGAGAAACTGATTGAAAGGATAAGCACCTTGTCATATGATGCGAATGACGCCAGCTATCATGTCGGCATCGCTTCATGCGTATGCTTTAATTCGGTAACTAGCGCAAGGATGAACCACTTGCAATAGCGAGACTTGTTTAAATGAGACTTGAAGATGCCTCAGCTAAAATACTGTTTCGGACTAAAGCCTCTAATCCCTACACGAAATGCTTGCGCAAAAACAAATGTAACGGAATAGGTTACCTATTCCGTTACATTTGTTGGTGACGTCATATTGGTGACGCTATAACATATGTATATACGGCTGTGATAACGCACACACACAAAAAAAGCAATAACGTGCCAAGGACAATGCTCTCAAATAACCGCCAGCAAGGCGCATAACCGCGGCTTGCGGCTCATACGCTCAGTTCCGATCGTGAAGGCGTGAATTCCTGTAACGAGGCGGCAATTACATTTTAAGCGTGTAGTTCATTCGAGCAGTCTGACAATCGACAAAAAAATTGAAGTGCATCATAACCACTACAGCATTGCCAAAGGCACTTCTCGTGTGTATGCTATCGCACACTCTAAAAACTGCAGCCGGCTTCGCAGGAGTGAAACGACCCAGCTACTCTTGAGGGCATCGTTCTACTCTAGCAAAACGTCGGATGGAGTGAAATGTCCATACCTCTTGCGGCATGAGAGAGTAAAATGCAATTTCACTCCAGCAACACCCATGTGATGCTCGCATTCGCAGCCGCAAACATGGAGGCTGGGGTGGGAGCGGATGATTGAAGAAGACAACAGCCGCTTTGTGAAGTGTTTTTCGATAGAACTATAGCAGCGGCATTCCTACGACTTCCACGTACAAGCTTTCGCGTACAAACGCGTGCAGTGTACGTTTAATGAACGGTGCCTTCCCTCGACTACGAGCCTCAACCGACGGGAGTCATAGCGAGCTGCCTCTCCTGCTGTTTTTCCCGATCGAACGGCCGTCACCCGTGCTATGTGAAACCCGCCAGCCTACACGCCTCGGATTCTTCGCTTACGTGTGCGAAACGAAGAGGAATACACCTTCCAGCGACACAGTAAGCTGTTGTGATCGTCGACGGCTGGTCTCCGACGACTCACTGGATATAACTCATACATGTAAAGAAAAAGGCTTCGCTACGACTTCGGCATCGAGCCGTATGACGGCCATGAGCGCGTCGACGGTGAAAATACCGTGACTGCGATCCGTCCCGTTCGCAAGTCTGGTAAGTACAGCATAATTACCCTAAACACTTCTGATGGCAGAGACTATATTTCATCTGTGTGCAGAATAACGAACAACGAGAAGTGCATATTTTGTGATCGCCAGCGGTTGTTCGCCGTACAGACGTGCTCGACGGACTCGTAAGCGGAACGCCGTCGGAATGGAGCGGGTTGGTAGCGGAGAACCCGGGTGCCGCTTTTCTTCGCTGGCGTTGATGAAATTCAGCCGCTATTATATTCGTACTCGCCTCCTCAGGTGCATTTTGCATCGCGAACCAGCACTGCGAACTCGCGTTTGCCCGTAAACGGAATGCCAGCTCATGATAGGGCATGCGTTTAATCTAAAAGACATTGTATAGTTTCCGCGCGTTTAGATTAGCAGATATGTGTGGCGAGCTGCTACCTATGAGCCAACGCTAAATATACACCTGTTCTAGTGCATACTTTTTGTTTAATTACGCAGAACAGTACCTTACCACTGGCGCTACATAGCAGGTCAAGTATAGCGGGTATATATACGGGACTTCAGTGTAAGACGGTGTATCGCGAGTGTGTTGTGGGCTTTGTGCTTTGCTGTGGTTGTGTTATTGGCGTGTATGTGCGTTCGTGTCATGTTAGCCTGTATGTTCCATGTTCAGTGTGATGTAATTAAATGCCTGGTAATTGTAGCATGGTCGAAAAACGCATTGGTTGTTTTTTCTTTTTTTTTTGTGTTACTCCCTCTGGGAGTACTAGCACCCCGCTTGGTGGGGTAGTAGAGCTCTCTTCAACAGAGTGTTCGAATCCCCTTCGGAGGCGTCCTACTACTCTGTCTTGGCGAGAGTAGCGGTGCCCTGCAATGGGGTTGATCTCTCTGAAAAAGGAGTTAAATTTGGGGACACGAAAGTACTCCCCCAAAGTGAGTGCCCAGCACTCCCTGTGTTTTTAGAGTGCAGCCGCAAGCAATTTGCAAAAGCGTCGCTGTAATCGGCCTTTCGCTCACGGCTACGTGAATTAAGCGCTTATATATTTGTTTCACTTGAGTGAATGAAATTCGTATGACGTATGTATAGCTTCCCCACTTCAATAATACACGGCGACCGCGATTACTTCTAACATCCAGCTAAGCTAATGTCCTGCGTGCTTTGCGGTAAGCGTCATCGCTCTGTGTCCGCAGTTTGTTTATGCCAAGAAACTTTCTGTCCTTTTGATTACAGGTTCGTCCCTTTCCTTAAGACAGACATAAGCAGGAAACCGATAAAAACCTATCGCACATATCTGTGCGTTCCTGAGCAACCAACCCACGGTGCAGGTCATCGGTGGACACTTTCTCTTCATTTCACGGCGGTGAGAAGCGCCCGCACCAGCGAAAACGCAGCGGCTGCTACGGTAGGCGCGCCGGTGGATGCCTACCATGCGAAACCAAAACTCCCGATGACAGCGCCACCGCCTCTTCGTGACGTAGGCCGGTGGAATAGGTGTATATATAACACACCTTATTCTAGGCTGTTTAATGTGAAATGGGTGTTGATACCCCTTTATGATACCCTTTTAAATTAACACTCGACATGCATAAACACCCTTATTGTAGAGTGTTCCATGCCAGAAGGGGTGCTAAAAAGGTCTGCTCAAGGGCGTGAATCGACAAAACACCCTTTTTACACCCTTAAAAGTGTAAAAATGTTTACTGTGTAGAGTCAGAAAGTGCCTTCGTAATTACAACAAAGCCAACTTTGAAGCAATTAATAATGCACTGTCCATCTTTCTAAACGTTTTCTTAGAGACTTCGATAGTCGAACAACCAAAACTAACTGGAATATCATTACAACAAAACTACATGAACTGACAGGCACGCACCTATGCGGACTATTTCTTCGCATTTAAAAGCACTTTGGTATAACTCGCATTTAAAACAACTTTGTAAAAGAAAACGTCTGTATCGCTCCAGCAAGCATTCTCCCTCCGAACAGCGGTGGGATGCATATGTGAAAGCGAATAATGCTTATGTCTTCGCATTAAAGTGTTCTCGTAATAATTTCCTACAAAATACTTTGCCGACTATGCTCAGTACTGATCCACAAAAGTATCGGCGGACAGTTCACCCCGACTGTAACAGCGAAATCACATTACTTGACTCTTCTGGGGAAGCAATCCCAGTTGCCGACTGCCCTGCATTGTTAAATAATGTATTCTGTCGTAATTTTGTGACAACTTCGTCTACAACATTTCCCAACGTGCAGTGTTTTGACTCCATAAAAATGGATCTAGTAATTATACAACCCCTTGGCATCGAAAAACTTATCGAATCACTGAAAGTGTTCTCAAGCCCAGGCACTGACCTTATCAAAAAAGCGCCAAAATAGATTCTAGTAATATGCTATCCAAGATATTCCAAGAATCTATTGGTCAATACACACTGCCGTCCGACCGGAAAGTTGGAAAGGTGGTTCCAGTCCATAAATCTGGAAGTAAATATTCACCTTTAAACTATATACCACCGTATTTCACTAATCAGTATTCCGTGTAAAATCCTCGAACATATCCTTTACACAAACATCGTTAATTTCCTTGATGGTAACTTGTTCCTTTCGAAGGTTAAACATGGTTTTCGCCGATCCCTTTCCTGTGAAACTGAGTTGGCTTCCTTCACACACAAACTACATACCATTCTCGACCGTCGTTCTATAGCTGACTGTGTCTTCCTAGATTTCGCAAAAGCTTTTGAAAAAGTTTGTCACAGTTTACTTCTCTTTAAATTAAGCAAATTTAACATTGACCGGAAACTTCTCTCTTGGATCGAATATTTTCTAACTGGGCGCTCACAATTTGTGTTTGCCAACACTTTTCATTCCCGTTGAGGCCAGTTAAATCTGGGGTGCCCCAAACTTCAGTGCTCGGCACACTCCTGTGTCCCATTCATATCAATGACTTGCCCCAGTGCGTGACGTCTAACATTCACTTATTCGCCGATGATTGTGTAGCCTTTCGAGAAATTATTGACCAAAATGATGTAACAATCCTTCACAACGATATAAACTCTATGTCTTCCTGGTGCAAAGTCTGGCTGATGGAACTCAACGCAACAAAATGTAAGGTATTGCGTGTCTCCCGTACGACTTCTATCCCCACTTCCTACTTGCTCGAGCACTCCGCTCTCGAATCCGTAACGTCCTATTGTTACCTAGGTGTCCACATAACTTCCTCTCTTACTTGGTCTCTTTATATTAACAAAATAATTAGCAATACTAACCGCTCGTTCGGTTACCTTCCGCGCAAATTTTCGTCTGTTCCTCTTTTTTTAGAACTCCTCCTTTACAAAACGTTAGACCGAAGTAAATTCGAATGTGCCGCTTCCATCTGGGACCCCAGCACTGCTATAATTAACCTCTGTCTTCGAACTTGTCCAAGACAACTGTGTCCGTTTTATTCTAAGACAGTATAGTCATACTGACAGTATCACATTGATTAAAAGGTCATTACAGCGAGCGGAACTCGCCTGTCGTCGCAAGTTCTCTCGCCCATGTCTCTTCCACAAAATATACTACAGTCCCGCCTTGCACAATGACCCTATTAATCCTCCATCATACATTTCCCTTCGTTTAGATCATGCACAAAATGTGGGAATAATGTCGTCCACAACGCACACATGTTATCAATCATTTGTACCCCGCACCTCACAGGACTGGAACCACCTTCCAGGATCAGTCACGTCCACTGTTCACTATTCCCAGTTTCATAATGTTTTAAACACAAGTATATTGCAGTGAAACTAACCACGTATTCAATTATGTTTCGTTCCCAGTGAACTGCTTGAATTTTTGTTGTTTCCCGCTTTTATCTCATCTTTTTCAGCTAATATTGTATTAACAGAACAAAGCCTGTATCGCGCCTGTGTGTGTGTGTTTCTTTTTTCTTGATTTTTGTATGTTCAACTCCCCTCTGTAATGGATGAGGGAAAACTAGTAACAAATAAATAAATAAATAAATAATAAATAAATAAATAAATAAATAAATAAATAAATAAAAGGACTGCAGTTGGGTTCCTGTAAAATAGGACACAAAGAACAATGCTCCACTGATTCCCAGATTTACAGCGCTAATTTCGCACACTAAAATTTTTGTACACTACATACTCGTGCTCCACAAGCAAACAGAACCGCCAAGAATTCGTAAACGTCGATAATAATTGTCTTCATTATAGCATAGGTCATGGTTGGTCGAGATGGCAGCACAGTCGAGCGTATGGGTAAAACGAAATGTGCGTTCCTAGGACAGCGACACCCCGATGCTCACTATTACCCTATTACTTCAGTAGCCTTTCTGGTTACTAAGTTTCCGCTTGAGTTTCATATGGAACGAGCACCCGACGCTAGAGGCGCAACTGTGCATGAGAGGGTATGCGAACACCGCTGCCCCTGTGCTTGCTTTTGGGGCGGCAGTGGTATTTTAGCTCTATACACTCCCAAAACTGTCGTTTCAGTCTTGCGTAATTACTTTGAACATTAAACAAGGATAAATAACGGCCTAAGCACCTCTCATGCCAAGACGCGAGCGATCTTCTAAGGAAAAACAGTCGCTCATGGCACACTGCTCGCAGTGGGATCATTCCATAAAAAATAAAACTATGGTTTATAGGAGCCAAAGCCACCTCATGATTACAAAGGGGCAGCGCTAGCAAATTATTCATTTTTACCTGAAATCTTTAAAGGCACATATAGATGTAATTACACGTTTTTATTAATTAATTTATTTATTTGCATTTGGTGCCGTGCCCGGGCAATGTGCAAGTGGTGTCAGAGCCTCGGTAGGCTCCGCTTTGCAATTTCTTCGTGGAATAACACTGTGAATTTGCAACAAAGAGCCAGTGGTGCCACATGTAAACAGACGCGAACATGTAGGCTGTCGCATCCATATTAACTTGCGTGTGTGAGAACTCTCGATCGCGCATATAGAGCCAAGTTGTTCAACCAGCGCGTTTCCATATAACTGTGAGCAGTATGTCACATGGAAAAGAATTAATCTGTATAATGATCAACAAAACGACGGTGCTATGCCCCGCAGGCTTCAAACTTCTCAGAAAATAGATGTCATTTCTGAATATTAATATACGCAAAATAAATGCAACATAAACATCACAAATGCTTCCGGTGAAGCCTTCAGTTGACCAGTATTCGGTATAATTTGGCTGTTGTCTTAGCAAACAGTGTTTCATAAAGCGTAGGCAAGTTTTTGCATCAGTACGTGATATTTACATTTTGGTAAAGCAATTTCCTTTATTTTCGATATTCATATAAATGTCGGACGCATTCACGATTTACGTGATTTCGGCACAAGCAGAACGAGACTTGGCATTTCGATTTTAATGTGAAGACGCACGAATAATTGTAACCACCGACAATAATATTTGTATCAAGACTGAAAGACAAAAAAGAAATTGTTTTAAACCAATATAGAAATATAAGGTATTGTTGCAAATCCAACATGCAAGCACAACCACTTATTTATTCAGTAAAGTAATTGGCATACAGGCAAGGTGTCGGATCGTGAACAAGCTTGTTTAGGCATGACACTGATAGAAGACACACAAAAAAAGAACATGAAAGCTTGAGAGATTTGCATTGGGGTGGGGGGGACAGGCAAAGCGTTGGCGATGTTCGGCAATGTTCGGGAATTAGGCGCTACTGACAGCACACATGCTCGTTATTTAAAATAATTAGATTTGATGTTTCGAACACTGCCTTTAATGCATTCGTTTGCATAAGCGTGTATCTGTCAGCTAGCGGGTCCCATGCCTGTCCAAGTAACTTAATGGCTAGGGTGTTGGTTTGCTAAGCACAGGTTCGCAGGATCGAATCTCGGCCACGTTAGTCAAAATTACTGCGGAGCATTCAACTATGCTGTGTGCCTCATAATCATGTCCTGGTTTCGGCCTGTAAAAAGCCCACAATTACGGTTTTGGGATTCGTGAGATGTACCTGAAGGCTTGAAAATTGTTCTTGTTGCTGCATTAAACTTCTACGTGGGGTGCGCGCGTTCCATGGACAATCGTTGCCGTTGATATTGAAATAGTCAGTAGTGATGCTATCCATGACGTCAGAGTATTTCGCAGGCCACATGCGTATACTACATTACACACCAGCACTCGCCAGTTTCCTGCCACGATACGCCCGCTTTCATTAACCGCGCTGCTTTCAGTTAATCAGTAAACAAAACAACAACATATTTTCTGCCGTTCACTTGCGGTCGGAAAGGCTCCCCGGCACGTAACACGTGTGCGACATCGTCGTCCGACAGGTGACTCGAAAAAGAGCGCGGAATGTGCACGTAACACGTCAAGTCCATCAGCTCGTCTAGCACCGCGCAAGCGCTTCGGGAAGCGAACGATGCCTTCTGTGGCGCAGTGGCACCACCCCGCGGCAGTTTTTTCGCGGCATGTGAAGCTCTCCAATAGAGTGACGGCGGATTTTCGCGACTAGAAAAGTATCGAAGGACTCCGCTATTACTCAGCGCACGCTGACGCACAGTCGGGGTGAGCGTAGTTATAACAGAACAAAAACTTTTTCTTAAAGAGCGCCATTTTTTTCGTTTTGACGATGCTGGGCATACTGGAGCTGGAAACAGATCGATGGGGTATTGGCTAACCATCCATTTTGTCAGTATTCGCACAGTAAATTATTGGCGCTTGTACAAAACATGGCGAGAGCCAGTGGCGCAACTAGTACACACTAAACAAAAATAACCAGGAACGGGAGTAAACAGCATGTCCTCTACCGCACAACCTTTTCTGGGTTTTGTTTACTACGTAACAGTCAAGGTAAAAATTTACTCTCACGCTAACCGAGTTTTTGAACGTAGAAACGGCAGTAATTATTTACCCCCCTAGAGGTTTTCAGCGAGTATACGTGGAGTAATTTTTTACTGCCTAAACAATGTTTTCTCGGCTTTCTTTAGAGTTATTTTTAAAGCTCATACGAGGTTTACTGTGGCTGGGTAAACATTAGGCTTACGCAAAATGCAGACATCACTCAATTTATTGAGCAGTAAACGAGGACTCACCCTTCGAACTTATAACATTGGAAGCACGTTTTCACTCGTTGAGAGCGCAACAAGCACAGGCACAAGCGCGGGAGCAGAGATACTCGAAAGTGCGTTTTCACTTGGCCGCCGTCCACCAAGACCGGCGCTATATAGGACAGCGAGCATCGCTCGAACTCAGCGCAAAACCACGCCGCACTGGTAACACTCGGGGTAGTTCGCCGTGTCGTTGTCGTACTGGTTGACGATGCGGTCAGTCAGGAACGTTTGCGACCGTAGTTTCCGTGCTTTCCCAGACTCGGCGGTGCCTTCGAAACGACGGTCACTAGGCATAGCTGCCGGAGATGTCGCGGTATCACGTTCTATAGTTGACGGACGCCGGCGTACGCGTATCGGCACGCGCCGATACGCGTACGCGCTGATCACACTCACGCCGTTCACACTCACGCCCCGAGACGTCGCGTCCCCTCTTCCGCGACCGAGGCTTTTGACGAACAGTTGCTTGCAAACGCGCACCATGTGGCTAGGCCTAAACAGTCAAACGAGGGCTATCACGACCTCCACCCCTGCGCCACGGCAGTTTGGAGTTTTTGACCACGTGACGGGGTATGTAGTTTTTGATCACGTGGCTTTAAACTCTAGACTGGGGTTTTTTATCACGTGACACAAAACCCCCTACGCAGTAAAATAGGGCAATAACGTCCTTTTACTACCTTTCTAACACGTGGTAGTAAAACTATGTCATATGCTCATTTTACCTCAACGAGACGTAGTAATTTTGAAAACAAGGGAGTTTTTTAGGCTCATGAGCCGCAAAAACCCAAATATCGGGCAACTTTTGCTTACAGTGTAGCACCACTTTACTGAACAGATCTCGTTATACAGATGTGTGCAGTACAAGCAAAGCTGCGACACGGCGCCTAATCCCACTAGCAGAAGATAGAGGAACCTAACCCTATTAGGATCGTGCCGCTGACACCAGTCGTTGCGATCGCCTTCCGCTGCCACCAGTCGCCCTCTTCGGGGACGACAACATGCCAATGAGGACCGAGGCCGAGAGAAACGGTTAACACTGGAGTTTTATTCACATATCTACAGGCGAGCTTGCTTCCGCAAGACTCAACTCGTCAGAGAGTTCTCTAGGGTTCTCAGGGCGCTCCTCTTCCCTCGTCCCGCGCCTTTTGTCTCCCGGGCTCTTCTCCCATTGGTTCCTGGGCGAGGAAGGCGGGAGAGGATGGGACGTGTCTAAAACGTCCTTGACTCGCCCATGGCTGTAGTCACGGAAGGCCCCGGGGATGATGCCGAAGCCGTCACGAGGCCAGCACCAACGTAATCACTTGTGTGCGTGTGCGGAGACATCTCCACCCGGTAAAAGTTTGTGTGGTCCGATAAGGTAGGCACACAACCACTTCAAGATGTGCCGCACGGCGGGGGTCTCCTCTTCGGCCTGAAGGCCAAACGTACAGGTTCGGTCTCGAACAAAGGACCACCCCCTTAGGCTCTGGAACGGGCGTTCTTCCCGACACCACCGCTGCGCCTCGGCTGAACGCAGATGTTTCTTATCTGCGCTGACGCGGAACTCAGGCCAAACGAGTCGGCGACTTTCATCTTCGGGCTCGTTCCGCGCGCCAAACGTAACAGCTCCTCCGCGCCCCGAAAAATTCTCGACGGTCCAGCGCTGTCAACCGCTGGGCAGGAAGAGAATGGCTGGTGACGAAGAGGGCCCCAGGTCGTCTTGCCTCGAACAGCTGCGACCTTGCATCGAACTCAAAGTGCACTCCTCAATGACAGGCAGCAACAAGACGAACCCGACAACAAGATACCGCCCACGATGAAGCACCTGGGCCCGCCTCAAACTCACCAGGCCTCATAACTCCTACTCACAAGTATGCATACACACGCCACACACATAAAATTAAAAGAGAACACGAAAACACCAAACTGAAACGCTTTACATAATTTCATTTCCTACAAAGAAATTTTAACAAACGGGAGAGAAAAGAGGCAAAAGGAAACACAAAGGTCCGTACAACTAAAGGAAATTTAGTATGTCGTGACATCTCAGAATGATCTCTAGTTAACAAATCAATCTGCTCATGCCATCCGCATTGCTGTGCGATTTCCCTTTTTGTATCTAACAGAGAAGTTGAATTGTTGCAGGGCGAGGCTCCATCGTAGTAAGCGTCCATTCTTTGGAGACATCTGGTTAAGCCACGTGAGAGGACAGTGGTCTGTCTCAAATACGAACCTCGCTCCATACAAGTAGCATGACAACTTCTGAGTTGCCCAACCAGACATGCGCATTCCTTTTCTGAAGCGCTATAAGCTTCCTCGCGTGTCGTCAGTTTGCGGCTCACATAAAGAATAGGATGCTCTTCTAGATCGTCACCTACTTGACTCAGAACCACGCCCATTCCCCTATCGCTCGCGTCGCACTGGACTATGAACTCCTTTGTATAATCCGGCGCTCGGAGTATGGGTCGGGAATAAGCGACGCTTTTAGATCCTGAAAAGCGGCCTCTTTGTTTTCATCCCACTCAACCTTAGTCGGTGCACTCTTTCTCAGGGCATCAGTGAGCGGGCTCGCGATTTGTGAAAACTTAGGAATGTACCTCTGATAGTACCCAACGAGTCCAAGAAACGACCGGATGTCGGTTTTTGTTCGCGGTTGTGAAAACTGGCAATCACTTCAGTTTTCAGTTCATCTGGACGCCTCATGCCCTGACCCACGACATGACCTAAATATGTGACTTGCGAGCAGCCAAACCGACACTTTTCGGCTTTCATCGTCAAACCTGCGGTGCGTAACCGCGAGAGCACTTCTCTGAGGTGCGCCAAATGGTCTCCCCAGTTATCTGAAAAGATCGCGACATCATCCAAGTATGGAAGTGCGAAATCCTGTAGGTCCTTCAACAAAATGTCCATCAATTAGAGAAACTGAAAGGCGCGTTCTTTAGTCCAAAGCTAAGAACTAGGGGACGAAAAGTGCCCATTGGCGAGATGAAGGCCGCATAACGGCTGGCAGTTTCTGATAGAGGCACCTGCCAGTACCCTCTCACAAGATCGATCGTGGATATGTACTGAGCCTGGCTTACCCGTTCGATTCGCTCCTCAATATTGGGAATGGGATACAACTGGTCCCTAGTAATGGCATTCAATTTCCTATAGTCGATACAAGGTCGAGGTTCCTTATTAGGGGTCTCCACTAGTATTAACGGTGACGCGTAGTCACTCTCCGCGGGCTCGATTACCCCCAACTCCAACATGCGCCGAACCTCGCCTTCCATAATCTCTTTCTGCCGTGGAGATACTCGATACGGTTTTGACCTAACGGGTGTGGTAGAAGTTAGCTCTATTTCATGGGTTATCAGGTCGGTTCTACCTGGCCGACTGCTGAACCTATCGAGATACTGTCCTAATAGATACTCTAACTCCTCTACCTGTTTAGGCGTAAGAGAGGCTTGTTTTACTGACAGTGCCATTACTTCTTCAAGGCTGACTTCCACGTGCGACCCGTCTTCGTTGAGCTTGGATTTCCGCTCGTAGGGTTCGCTTATGGTTAGGTTCACGATTCCCTCTCGCTCTAGGTACGGTTTCATTAAGTTGCAATGATATATGCTTACATATTTCTTTCGGCCGGGCGCCTTTAGTGTATAGTTAGTCTCAGAATTTTATGCAGTACCTCGACAGGTCCGTCCCAATGACCTCCAGTTTGTTCTTTCGCGAAGGTCGGAGAATCATGACCTTGTCCCCCGGGTTGAATGTGCGCTGTCTCGCATTCCTGTCGTAATACAGCTTGGCATTCCTTTGAGCCTCTCCCATGTTCTTTTCGACTAGTTCTTTGGTCGCACTAAGTCGTTCTAGTAAGCTCAGCACGTACTCTACCACTGTCTGACTCTCTCCTTCCTCCTCCCACATCTCTCTCAACATCCTGAGAGGGGGACGAAGTGTCCTGCCGTATACAAGTTCTGCTGGCGCGAACCCTGTGGCCTTGTGAGGAACTGTTCTTAAAGCGAACAGTGTAGCCGGAGGCAGCTTTCCCAGTCTTCCTTATGCTCGTAACAAAGTGCCCGCAAAACTCGCTTTAGCACAGAATGCCATTTCTCGACGCTGTTTGATTGCGGGTGATACACCGAACTATGTATCACCTTGATCCCACACTTTTCTAAAAAGGTAGTAGTCAGTGAGCTCGTGAAGACTGACCCCTGATCGGCCTGAATTTCTGCCGGAAACCCGACTCGTGCAAAGACAGACAGGAGCGCATCCACTATTTCGGTGGAACTGAGCTCTTTCAGAGGTATTGCTTCAGGAAACTTTGTGGCCGGCATAGCATAGTAAACAGATACCTGAAGCCAGATTTCGTTTTAGGCAGCGGTCCCACCGTGTCTATCACCAGACGTCGAAACGGTTCCGAAATTAACGGTACCAATTTTAGTGGAGCTCTCCACTTTTCACCTGGCTTACCGGCGCGCTGGAAAGTGTCGCACGCCCTCACGAAGTTTTCCACGTCTCTGAAGCATCCCGGCCAGTAATATTCCATCAGCAACCGCTCTTTGGATTTGGTTATTCCTAGGTGGCCCGACCACCCGTTTCCATGACATAGACCCAGAAGATCTTCCCTGTATTTCGCAGGGACGACCAACTGGTCCAGAACTTTACCTTTCCGATCCCTGTAGTGCCGATACAACAAGCCTGCTTTTTTGTGAAAAGTTACGTTGCGCCTAGCGACACCTTCTTTAGCAGTCAAATGCAGCTTAGTCAGGCTGACATCATTCTCCTGTTCTCTTGCCAGCGATTCTCTATCCACGCGCACAAGCCGATCAAAGTTCTCTGAGGTTGGACTCAGTAAGGACCCTCTTTGGGCTATTGGCGCGTCCCCTGTTTCTCCGTTCAGATCTGAATCCAGACCTATTTCTAGACGTACGCCCTCACTGCACCTGTCAGCGGTTGGAACTTCCTTGTCTGCGTTTTCTAGCGCTTTTTCGGCTGTTACTTTAGATGCCGATGCTTCGAGTTCCATTGGCGGCACAGAGGCGAGCTCACGGGCTTACGAACGTGTCAGCGCTAGCACAGTTCCCTCTTCGAGCTTATAACCCCTCTCGCGCAGTTGCTTGTCCGAACGATTAGAAAATATGTAAGGATACTGCAGCGATAAGGACTTTGAAACTGCCGCCTCTGTCACTAGTTCTCCAAACGGCCCCGTGATAGTGACTTTCGCCATGGGGAGACACACACTGTTATCCTCCACGACTTGTTTAATCCATGCCACTTCTCCTGTAAAGTCCTCAACACTTACGTAGGACGGATGGACAATGTCCATGGTGGCGGCGCTGTCTCTGAGCACCTTGCAAGGTTTACCGTTAACTTGTAAGTCATGAAGGTATGGACGCAGAAGTTCTAGGTTATCGTCCCTCTCGTCTGCGTAGGAGAACACTACCCTGGCTCTGTTGCAGTTCGTTGCTATATGACCCGTTTTCTGACAGTTGTAACAGCGTATCGGTTTGAAAGCCTCGAACTCTCTTCTTTGTGACGTGGAAGGAGTTCCGCTATTCGCGTTTTCTCTCACGTTTTCTGGCGCTCTCCTGTGCCCCTCTGCACTCTCTGGTTTTCTTGCCTGCGCACCTTGCTTGAATGAATATGGTTTTCGCGGCATCATTCGTCCGTCCGAACCTGTGCTCTCGGTGCCTATCTTTCGACGCATGACGCATTCCTCAGCGTATTCGGCGGCCCTTTCTACCGTGTTCACATTCTCTCTGTCTTGTATCCAGAGTCTCATCTGCTGCGGAACACATTTGTAGAACTGCTCTAAACAAATGGTTTCAATTATCCCCTCTCTGCTCTCGTACGCTTCAGCCCCTTTCAACCACTCGACTAGGTTTCTCTTCATGCCATACGCGAAATCAGGATATCCCTCACTATCCTTCTTTTCAGTGTTTCGAAACTTCTGGCGAAACGCCTCCGCTGAAAGGCGTACTTCTTTAGTAAGGTCGCTTTGACCTTCTCATAATCATTTGCCTCTACTGTACTGAGTCTGGCAATTACCTCCGCCGTTTCGCATGGCAATAGGGAAAGCAACCTCTGAGGCCATGTACCTGGAGCGAAGTTCTTGTTCTAACATGTCCGCTCAAAATTTCCAAGGAACATCGCTATATCAGTACCAACTTTGTACGGATGCATTAGCTTGTCCATGCGGTACGATTCTAAGTCGCCTACTCGTTCAGGAGCCTCTCCATTTGCTTGACCTAAACGTCTACCCTCATTCTCCAGCTCTATTTTCCTTAACTCCCATTCCTTCTCCTGCCTCTTTCTTTCTTTTTCCTTTTCCTCTCTTTCTTGTTCGCGTTTCTCTCTCTTCCTGAAAACCTCTAACGCCTCTTTTATGTCCTCCTCACTGGCTTTATCAAAAATCAGATTCCTGATTTCTGTTCTGCTCATACTTTCATTGAGCTCAATGCCGAGATCCTCACACACGAGCAACAGCTCGTCCTTTAGCATCCCTCGTACCTCCATGAATGCTGTTCTACTCATTCGGTTCTGCTTTCTACCTCTAATTAGGCGATCCCTTCACACTAACTCGCACTCACAACAAGGTGATCTACCTAAACAAAACAATCCAGCTCCTGTTCTAATCGAATTTAGAACAACCACACAATGAAGCCTGGAGAGTTAAAGCGAGAACCAAGCACTCACCACAGCACGGCACCACGTCACCAGGTCCATCTCACCGCTGCCAGCCAGTTATTAGGATCGTGCCGCTGACACCAGTCGTTGCGATCGCCTTCCGCTGCCACCAGTCGCCCTCTTCGGGGACGACAACATGCCAATGAGGACCGAGGCCGAGAGAAACGGTTAACACTGGAGTTTTATTCACATATCTACAGGCGAGCTTGCTTCCGCAAGACTCAACTCGTCAGAGAGTTCTCTATGGTTCTCAGGGCGCTCCTCTTCCCTTGTCCCGCGCCTTTTGTCTCCCGGGCTCTTCTCCCATTGGTTCCTGGGCGAGGAAGGCGGGAGAGGATGGGACGTGTCTAAAACGTCCTTGACTCGCCCATGGCTGTAGTCACGGAAGGCCCCGGGGATGATGCCGAAGCCGTCACGAGGCCACCACCAACGTAATCACTTGTGTGCGTGCGGAGACATCTCCACCCGGTAAAAGTTTGTGTGGTCGGATAAGGTAGGCACACAACCACTTCAAGATGTGCCGCACGGCGGGGGTCTCCTCTTCGGCCTGAAGGCCAAACGTACAGGTTCGGTCTCGAACAAAGGACCACCCCCTTAGGCTCTGGAACGGGCGTTCTTCCCGACACCACCGCTGCGCCTCGGCTGAACGCTGCGCCTCGGCTGAACGCAGATGTTTCTTATCTGCGCTGACGCGGAACTCAGGCCAAACGAGTCGGCGACTTTCATCTTCGGGCTCGTTCCGCGCGCCAAACGTAACAACCCACAACGCTCCTGCTGTCGAAGCTGCTGTCGAACCCACAATGATTACGCATTGCGGCGTCGCGTGAATTCCACATTCATCTTAGCGGTATGCATACACTCGGCGTCCTGTGCGAGGGTTGCTGGGTTTTGCCTACGACACTGCTGAGCAAAGCGGCTTTGTTGTTTTCGTCGAGCATTACATTCACGCTGTTCTTCTGGCATCTTTACTCTGCATGGTCTAGCCATGGTAGCTTGCAATGAACTGAATTAGTTGCAAGGCCGGTGTCCGCTCTAGCACCGGCCGAGCCGCCGCTCTAATCACGTACACCGGGCGTGTTAGATGCGAGCTCGGGAAAACGCGGTCGGCGTCGGCAGCACCGTACGCGTCCCACTCTGGCCTGCTTCACTGCTCCTCTTTACCTCGCTTCTGCTATGCTGCGCCACGCTATACTGACGGCGCTGCCAATGGCGCACGCTCTTGGGTACCACGTGGAGAACGGCGTGCAGCCCATGGAGACATGAGAAACATGAGACAAATGGACTTTCGTTTCGCCTGACATATGCAGCTTTCGCTGTAATACTTACGCCCGATCTACGCGCGGGAAATCCATTGGACGGGAAAGTTATGACAATTTTTACGAGCCAAAAGAGGACACCTACGCAGTCCGGAATTCCGCGCCCGGACTAAAAGAACAGTTGCGTTAGCAGAAATAACGAGGCGTAAATGATCAAGGGCTCGGTTCGTTTACTTGTCAGACACAACCTAATGAATCCAACAATTTTGCCTAGGAAAACATATGGGCAATATATGTAGTTCCTTTAGCTGTATTGTTGTGCTTAGGAAGTAAATAGAAAAAAAATTAAGTGGAGGAAAAGCGCTACTGCTATTGGTACAGACCGAACCTACGACTTTTGGATAACACGTCAACACTCTAAAGCGTCTATCCCTTCCAGGATTCAAACTAGCAAGAGTACCCAATTAAGTGGGCGGAGGAACAGACGAAGTTGAAGTGCAGTTGGCAGGGCACTGGAGGCGTATCCAAAAGTCGTAGGTGCGGTCCCTGCTACAGGGAGGTGTGCTTTTTGCCTACTTAAATTCCGTTCCACTTGTGCCTAATCACAACACTAAGCCTAAAACAACAAATATCTCCCCTATGCCTTCCTTGCCTCACATGTTGGGTGGATTCATTAGGTTAAACACTAAAGAGACATCAGTGGAAAACCTTGCGTACGTGAGTGCTCAGCGCGTACTGGTTAAGACATTCGGCTAAGGATTGTAGAAGCCCTGGGTCGAAAGCCAGCGCCGGCAGCAAATTTCGCTTCGCCCTTCCTTTTATCTTACTCCCTTTATTTATTTCGTTCCTTTCTTTGATTCTTCCTTTCTTTTTTTCTTTTTGCTTTGATATAAAATGCAAGGGGTTCAAATCTCGTAAGCGTTTGTGCGTAGCCATGTCTTCAAGACCGTTGCCTTGGGAAGGTGGCGGCCCTAGTTCGAATCCCAGCAGACACAACAAATTTTCTTTCGCTCTTTCTTTTTTCTTCCTTCCTTTCTTTCTTTGGCAGAAAACCTAAAGCGTACATATTGCATGAAAAGTGAATCCCCCGCTAGATTTGAAACTTGCGCTCACACCTGATTGGTAGAAGCTACATCACGTGACCTACCATCTCAGCCAATGGGTGTCTGCTTTGAATTTGTACTTCGAGTACTTTATATTGTGGTGGCGCTATTTCTATAAGCCGAGCCTAGCGCGAAGGCATCGAGAGACTTTTGAAGTTGCATATAAATTACATGACGCACGTGTTCCTCAGGATTGTGGGTACACGCTAATTTATCAAAGACATCCTATGCTTTTAGTAAATGCGGTGGCGGAGATACGCGCACATTAACAGTTGATTTCTTTTGTGTGTTTTTTTTTCATTCTGGCGCTTTTTTTACTAACGCGCGCTTAAAGTAAGTGGAGTTCAAAACTCGCTAAGTGCTATGCGGACGCCTTGAATTCATAATCTCGGACGTAGTTACGCGCAGTATAAAGACACTTCTAGTATTCCTTTCAACTAATGAATTATCGGGCATAATGCTGTCGAATTATGGAAAAGCTTCTTAAAGAACGAGCGTTTTTCTTCCGCTAGATGCTTATTTCTCATTCGTATCTGAAACACATTGTTTACGCTCGAGAAAAGAACTTCTTACTGCTGGCCCTCTTAAGACTCCACGGCTGTTCACCATACTTCCACACGATCTCGCATTACGTGAAGTAAGGAGCAATCACTCGACATGAAGCAACAACGCATTAAACTAAACCCTCCGCGCCGACGCACATACTTAGCAGCAACTTGAGCCAAACAGCTCAAGTCAGCACTCCTCCAGCATATTTTTCTTTGTCTATCGCGGATGGGCAGTGTGTGGCTAGACATAACTAGTTTAGCGAAGCTGGCGCCAGGACAGACAAGCTCCTTCGACAGTGGCCCTTGCTTGGGCGAGGGCTTATATGGTAATCAGCTTTACGCTGCAGTAAGCATCTATTGGGCTCGTTGTGCGCGCTCTCCGCTGAGCAATGCCCAGACTCTGAAGTGGACCTGGAAAACATGGAATTATCGATATACTTATGAGCGCCACAGCAAAAGACACTTGTTGGGCGAAAATAACCGAAGGGAATGGGTGCCTGCCGACTAAATTGATGCCGTCGTCTCTCATTAATCTCAGAATGCAACAAACGGGCGAATTACTGAAGGATCACGGAATGATATTTGTTGTTGCCAGCGTGCGAGAGTAACTCCTATCGTGGCGCTCTTCTGAGTTCTCGAGTTGGTTACGGCCGCATAAGCCTACAGCGGTTGGGCGTTACGGGATAATGTCCACCATCCAGGCAGAAATGGATGTACTTGAGAACCGACGTCTCGCTTTAAGATATTCGAACTCCGTAAAATTTCATCGGTTCTGTGAAAAAAATGTTTCGTTTCCTGAACAGCACTGTACGCGAATATATCAAAGGTGCATGTGCGACATTGTATATTTTATATTAAAGTGGCATGTTAATCGGATCACGGAATTTAGTCGCGTCCGTTACACCGAATTCGTGCAGAAAAGTGGGTATGCCCTTTGAAAATACCTGCGTAAGGTCGAATATTTCGCACGGTTTTTTTTAAATGATTAATTACAAAGCAAAAGCTGCATATTCCTCATGAACGTGTTAATAGCAGCGTACCACTCTTGGCGTCGTCTCTACAGAAACCATTCATCACGACAAGGATTTCATCCTAAAAGAGGGTAAACAATTTCGCTCTTCCTGAGATATCTCAGTGCTCCCTGTGCGAAGCAGTCGCTTGCGGAGAAGCCGCGCAGCACCTGGTTTGACGCGCGTGTGTGATAGCACTGTCGAACGACACGCGTAGTGCGGACTCCCGAACAGTACAGCGTCAACACGTTGAGTGGTGATGGGCACAGCAAATAATTACGCTCGACGGCGCCGTTCTCAGGCCCAGTAGGACCGAATCGCTCACCTCCAGGAAGGCCAGGGCAAGCGACAAACGTGGGAAGACAATGTAGAACTAGTGAAGTAATACGCGCAACCAAAGATGTAAGTATACGCCACGAACACCAAAATTGGCTGTGACATAGTTCAGTTATGCCTGGGTGTGCGTAGTGAGAGATATGGTTAATATTATTGTTTAGCTTGGTTGTCTGTACGGTTGCATCTTTATCGTTTTCGTACGTATGACTGTTTACGTTTGTTACCTCTCGTTAAGTTATGGTAACAGTAAAGGCTAGACATGTTTACTTAAAGTGTAGCGCATTTATTTTGAAGGTCAGTCTTGTTGTTTCTCAATTGCCACAAAGACGGCCTGATGGTCGGTGAAGTAGCAAGCAGCCGTCTCAACGGATCAGACACTGGTCAGGTTTGTCCCTGGTAAACCAGGTCGATCCTGGTTCCCCAATGTGTAGTCTACATGTTAGGGTCCTTTGCCAGGTCCAGATTGAAGTTATCTTTAAGTGGAATGTTAAGCGAGTCCGGGGTCCGGTTAAAATCTCCTGCCATGACACACAGTTCCTCGGCAATTCCACGCTTTGGGATAAGGGTGGCCAATACTTCAATGGTTTCCTGGATGGAGTCCCTTGGTGACACGTACAGCTCTTCAACGGCCAGACCGGTTTCTACCAGCCGAACGGCACAAGCTTTACCTTGGCCACTGCTATGGTAGGCAACGGAGTGGCGGCGATTCCTTCCTTAACGTAGAGGCAGCTCACGGCTTCGCCGGCTCCTCCTCTGACATCATGCCAGATGGCGCTGCGAGTGGAGCTGCCAGCTGCAGCAGTTGCTAGCAACGGCTCAGCGCGCGGTGTGGCCACGGCCACAGCGAAACGGCGAGAATACGCCCAATGTAGCTCACGCTACAAAAACAAGTGCAACAGATCAGTCGCGTCGGTGGTACGCAACCTCACTGGGCACAACTTTCAAAGCGTGGAGAACCCACCTTTTTACGTTGGTATGTTTCATGCAGGCACTGTGCATTCAGGTGGTTTTCAAACGGCTAAGGGATATAGTTAGGGGGAAAACTCTGTGTAGGACTGCAGGAGGGCCGCGATAGAAATGCGTACTTACGACCCAAGGGACAATAGTGTCGATCGTAGTCAAAAATAAGTAGCACAAAATATAGCCGCGACCTCTGTTGTCAGCGTTTCAGGAAGCGTTTGTGCGCAACGCCACTTTCGTTTCTTCAGGCGCGTATTTGAAGTGTCAGAGGGTCATTGAGTGGTCAGCTGTAAACCAGACTGGTGGACGACGAAGCGGAACGTGGGCGAGCGACGTGCCGCTGGCGCTGTGCGTCACCCGCCCACTGCTTTCGATGGGCCACCCGCCGCTCCGACTGACACTATTTAAGTTTGAATGAGCGCTTCACAAATATGTATCCGAGCGCGGGCAACGCCAGCAGGCCAAGAGACGTGGCCTTGTACCCTAGGAAATGGCCAACCAAAGTGTGAGCACCCGAACACAAGCGTTCTTGCTTCGGTTTGCTACATGCGAATCTTCTTTCAAGGGCCCCCTAACCACCCCTTCATATTTTTACACATTTAGGTAACATGTGCATCGATATCAGAATGCCGTCACGATGCCGTCAGACGCGGCAGCGCCACTCGGCGCGGAGAGCCACAAAACGAAGAAACCGAGTTCCCTTCTCCGGAAATTTGCCATGCTCCGCAGCTAGTCCCGACGTCAGCGTAGTAGTCTTGATGATGTCACCAGCGCCTGGTGCTGTCATCATCGTTGCGTTGCTCGCCGTGACATTCTAGGCAGCCAGTGGGCGCAAAGAACAGAAACGTTAACATAAGGGTCTCCTGGTGAGATTCTTCAACACAGCCAGTCACCAAACGTTTCCATCGTGATGGCGAGCTTATTAGCTGCGCCCTTCAAAGGCACGCAGGGTGGCATGAAGCAACAGAGCTCATTGGCGATATCCCACAACGTGACGTCTGGAGGAGCAGTCGGCTATGAAAAGACGTTAGCGGCCAGACGGTGCAAAGCAAAGCAAAGAACGAAATGAGCGACGAACAGTTTTCGATCATAAAGTACATGTAACTCCGCTATTACTGCGCCGTTGTGGAAAAACTTATCGCCGATGCGTTTTCGTTGCCGACTCGCGTACACCTGCAATACCGAAACTAAATTTCGGCCTGTGGGTGGTTTAGGGTCCCTTTTAGAGTCAATGTGGTGCATTGCAGGCGCCGGTGGAGCGTTGTACCTGCGTGAGCTGCGCAACCAGAAGTACTCATTGCGCTTTTATTTGACGGAAAGCTTCCTGAATCTTTGAACGGTGCGGCAACACAGTATAGTCTACTGAAGTGCAGAATTCGGTTGAATTCCGAAATATATCAAGCCTCTCTCGCTCGCAATGTCCGTCGCGCAAAATATCTGAGATAGGAGGCCCCCGATATATATATATATATATATATAATATATATATATATATATATATATATATATATATATATATGTGACGCTATAGACGGGAGCCGTGCCGTGGTTGATGCGCCATGTTTTATTCTACTGCACGCGCACTTCTTCTTCATCGTCGGCTTCTCCTGCTATCGCCCGCTTGTTACGTCACATATATATATATATATATATATATATATATATATATATATATATATATATATATATAGCAGTCATGGTGGTGAACACACACACATATGCGTGTGTGTGTGTGTAATGCTTCTTGGCGCCGGTTAATGAAGTTGGCAATTAGCTGGACCTTTGTTCCACCTCTGAAACCAAATGAAGGGCGCCGTCTCTCGACGAAGGCGCATTGCGCGTGACACAACGGGACTACGGTAAGCGGATTACTCCAATCGCGAACTCCTGAATGCCGTTCGCAGCTCGCTGGTCAGATGACCTCGCAAGGATTCCAGTGTTAGCGGGCGAGCTTATCTTTTGTTGTCGCGAGTGCCACCGTTTCTGCGCTTACTGAAGGGCACCAGTGCGCTCTCTTAGAATCCGATAGCCGCCGAGGCTTAGTGAAGTCGTGCTAGGAACTTTTGGAGACAGAACAGCGTTACTAGAGAGCACAAAATCTGAGCCATCATCGGCACTCGGCCTGCACAAAAAGGCATTTGAGCTCTTCGTCTTTCACGAGAGCCGCCCGTAGGGTAGAGTTTATCTGAGAGGGCCAAGCAGTGGGCTCATTAAACGCGCAGCGAGGCACTCACTAACGTAACCGGCTGGAGACTTCGGATCACGTGATAGACGAGTCACCACGGTTTCCTCGTAATATTTCTTTGCTGAATCGCCAAAAGAGTTTGCGCTCGACAGGGAACACCAGCGAAAGGATGAAAGAAAGGGTACTACTGCGTCAGAGTTTGACATTGCTTCTATACAGCCAAAGGCCTGAACGCGCGCAAAAGCTGAGAAAGCTTTTTCGGGGCAACTATTTATCCTTACACGATAACACACATGCGTACATGTACGTGACTAGCTGGCTAATCGGTAATATGTTTTGTCGTACCTACTGTTATCGTTCCTGCACCACGATATAGTGCTTAGTCCTGCTGGCTTCACCAGAGCAGTATTCTCCTGGAGCTCTCAGCTCGTGGTGATACGCCCACACTTCTTAAGATCAGCTCGAATTTGTTTATCAGCGCCATTGCTCCATGCAAGAAGAAAGTCGCTCGCTAACTGAATATGTCGTACGAAGAATGAGCACATATCCTAGCACGTTGACCACGAAAACGCAGCACAGAAACGCAGCAACACCCGGAAGTGCACGTCGAGTGAGGAGGACAACTTGGATACCTTCTGAGGAATTGGATGTTCTCCTCCTGCCTCTGAAGTCCAGTTTTCATCATGATCGCCTGGAAGACGCGTCGGTCCAGCACCCACACCTTGGCCTTCGTCACCGCTGCGAGAAGTAGTGACACGTGAACTCAACGGTGGACGCCACAATCAGGGAGCTAGGTTTCTTTTACTCCGTTTTCGTTGCTTCATTCCAAAGAGGTTAACAGTAAGCGCCTGGGTCTAGTAACACCTTCGAAATTGCTTAATGTATCCACTTTGAAATGACGACGCGTGCGGTAAATTGTTGTTTTAGGGAAAAAAATTTGCTCCTTCGCTCGGCTTCCTGGATGAAGCAGGCACAACTCTCTCTTTTTTCGACCGTAAATGTCAACGTTGATATGACTAGCCAGCGAGTGTTCGCATTTCAACTCCCTTTTTTGTTTTTTAAATATGTTCTTCCTATAAGTTTGAGTCGGGAAATTCTTATATGTATACTCCTTCTCTCTTGCTTGCTGGTTTGTTTGCCATGAGTCGGGCTGTAACAGGTATTCCCTCCCAGTGTACAGCGTCCACGGTGCCATTCCCTCCAACACGCACGCTTACTTTCGAAGATCTTACTTTCGAAGACGAGAGGACGTACCTTTGACGCTTGCCGTGCGGGTGCAGTTGTAGAGGATGGCCAACTCTCCGAACGCCTTGCCGGGTCCCATGCGGCCCAGCACCTGGTCGTCTTTTTCAACCTCCAGCTCGCCCTCTGAAGATAAATAAATAAATAAATAAATAAATAAATAAATAAATAAATAAATAAATAAATAAACAAGTTGTATAAGCTGATGCACAACTTAGAAGTCCCGGTGGCCTCAACAATGGCTTGGTTGCAGAGAGTACTTACAAACTCTGTCCGCATATTGGGAAGGGATGCGTCGCAAAGAATGCGCACAAAATAGACATTGTCGTAAATACAGGCAATATGCGCTAGTTACATGAGAAATAAAAATACCTTAATGCACCCGAGTAACGTTTCACTCTCGTTACGGTGTAAAGTGCGATGAAGCCAAGTACATTCTTAACGTGAACGTTTTGAAGGTTTTCAGCAGCATTGAGTAGGCAGAGATTGATTTGACTGGGAGGTCGAACGATTCACACGCTTCGGTACGTCCACAGTGGAGGGCACAGTTAGGCGCGCTTTCGTAGACCAACGCATACAGGAGTTGCAATTATAATCAATGCCTTGTTCATTTTGTTATCAATTTACTCATGCTACTTCAGCCCACGCCGGAATAATCCTAAACGAAATGCAAAACCGCAATCGGGGCTCCGAGAGACAGATCGATTGCACCTCCTTTTTTTTTACAGGACAACCATCAACAATACGAAACTGTAGTGAAGCTTCTCCGTAGCTTCCTTCAGAACCAAAATACGTCAATGAGCTCTTAACGGTGGCGTACGAAGTTCTTAAACATTCGGTACCATAAGGAACTGTTTGAGGCTATGGGACCTCTGGGGTGACCAGGGTATCTACGAACCATTGCTATTTTTCACCACAAAAAGGTTTCTGATTCCTTGTGATCAAGACGTAACGACTGGCAAACTTGGTTCGAAGAGATACAATTCTTGCAAAAAAAGGACGGAAGAGGAACACAATTTAAAGGAATACGGTAGATTTTACGGGTGATTTTTGTTCGTTTATTTCTTGCTTTTTGCAGCGGCATTGCGATATTCGAGCATGAGAGCGAGAATTATTTGGTGCACGCAGCAGGCATTGCTGTATATATTTGTGGTGTCGTAAAGCAACGACTTTTTTAGGTCGATCGGCTGTCAGTTTTTCGAGTCGCTGTGCACTTTTTATCTAGTCAAGATGAGTGTTGCGTTTCCTGACGTGAGACTGAGCCGACGTAGGGACAAACTCCCCGCCATAATGTGTAGCGCAAGTGCCTCTGTAATATGCATTGAGTAAGGACCATAGAAAACACAGGCTGAGGAACCAGTGCATTGCAGCGTTCTAAGATTTGTTCAAGCGCCATATAGCTTTCCTTCCAAGACGATTCCATTAAGGTGATATTAGAATGAGTGATCACTGTACGCTGAAGGTTCACATGAAACGTTTGAGCACCGCAGGCTTGGGAAGCCTTTTCGTACTTTCGACTGCTTTCTTCACGGTGTATAACGGAAAGTATTGTCTCCACAAGGCGGGCCCACAGATGTTGAAATTACATGAACCAGTGTCTCATCGGGAGTAATGCCATACCATATATTTTATCGTTTCATGATAGTTCTTTGAGAGGAAGCTTCCTCAGAACATCCACGTCGTTATTTCATAATAATGGCCGC